>VZTI01000934.1:17082-28764 GCA_013397865.1 Struthidea cinerea | reverse complement strand
CCCCCCGGCCGCCTCTGGCACCCCGCCGCTCCCGCCCACTCCCAGCTCCCGCAGCCCCTGCAGCCACCCCGGCCCCTCACCGCCCGCGGCCCGGCCCGCAGGAGCCGGGCGGGCACTCCGCGCCTCAAGGAGACTCCGACCGCGGCCGCCGCCATCTTGGCGCTGCGCACTGCCGCCCGCCCCGGAAGCGCCCCCGCCGCCGCCATCTTGCGGCGCTGACGGGAAGGGGCGGCCGCCATTTTGGGTGCGGCGACGCCCTCAGGAAGGGCACCATGTTGAGTGCGGCGCGCCCTGTGGGACACGGCGGGGTGGCGGGGGCGGGACGCCTGAATCCCCCCTTTTTCTGCCTGTGAATTCCCCTTGTTTTGTCTCCGTTAGTCCCCGCCCTCGTTATTTTTGCACGGAGGTGCCTGCGCTGCCGCCCCCCTCCTCAAAGGGGACCTGCTGCAACGCCAACAGGGCAAATGGTGAGTGCTGAGGGGCAAAGAACCCCGGCGACATTAAAGCGGGAAAAGTCCTCCAAGGTCCCTCCAGGACCATCGGGTCCAGCCTGTGCCCGATCCCCACCTTGTCACTGAGTGCCACGGCCAGGCCTTCCTTGGGCAGCTCCAGGGATGGGGGCTCCAAACCTCCCTGGGCAGCCCCTTGCAAAAAAGGGCCCCCCTGTTGGAAATGATGTAACTTTCCTAGCTAATTCTTAATGAATTGTTTTAATTGCTCGTAAGCAGTGCCCACTTCTAGCCAGCACAAGTTAAACTTCTTCACAGACTCTTACCTCTGGTTCATCATTGAATCGCCGAAACTTTGAGTTTGTTAAAACTAACCCTGACAAGCAAGCTTCAATAAAGCCAAAGGGGTTCGAAGATTGGAGATCTGGGATCTTAAATTTATGGCCCTTTAAGGACACTGGAGTAACCAGAAAATACAGAGGAGATTGAAGCCTGGAAAGTTGGAGATTCCCAATTGAAAAAGATGAGAAAAGGATGACAAAAACGCTGAAGAATGTGGCCTAGCTTAGCATGAAGGGCAAGAAATCAATAACCAATACAGACAGAATGCTAATCAATTAGAGAGAATTATTAGAACCAATGAACAGTAATTACTTTGTTAAAAACGTGTAAATAAGTGAAGATATTTTGTACTGATGTGGAGGCTGGAGCTGTCAGCCACACACAAACCCTGGCTGAAAATAAGTGATGCTTGACTCACCAACACTAAAAAAACAGCGTTAGAGACGATTTTGGAGGATTTTGGTAAAACGCCCCGCCCCTCCTCACCCCTCTGAGGGCTTCCCTCCCTTCCTCCCCCAGTTATTCCCCACGATTATTTCATTTCCCGGCTTTTTCCTCACAGCAAATTCATTTATTGAGCAAATCGCAAGCAACACACGCTGGAAAAGCCGCTGGGGGCAAAGACAGGGGGAGAAGGAGGAGGGAGAGGAGGAAGAGGAGGAGGAAGAAGAGGAGGAGAGGAGGAGGAAGAGGAGGAGGAAGAGGAGGAGGAGCGGGGCTGGCTATGGCGTGCAGTGCCACCACTTGAAGGCGGAGGCTCGGCGCTGGACGCTGGTGCCGCAGCGGACCTCGCCCAGGCTGCCGTGGTAGGAGGCCACGTCCTCCAGGAAGCGGCAGCGCAGCCCCAGCGGCTCCAGCAGCGCGCGGATCCGCCGCTCCAGGCAGCACTCGCCGCCCGCCACGGGGCCGAAGGGCTTGGGGATGCCCAGGTCCTTGGCCAGGACGATCATGGTGACCTGCGGGGTGGCACCGGTGGCCGTCGGCGGTGCCGGGGTGGACGAAGCCACAGGAAAGACGTTGATCACCCTCCCCCGCCCTGCTCAGCGCCCCTTTTTGCAGCTGTCCTCCCTCGGGGTTCCAAACCCAGCAGAATTCCCCCTTTTTTATCATTAAAAGGCGCCTCACCCCTTGCAGTTTCAGCACTTTTTTTGCCTCAAAACCCCACTGCAAGCGCCGCAAAGCCATCACGCTGTGTTAGAGCTGCGTCTATCCATAAATACTTCCTTTCTCTAGACAGCTGGGGTTTTTTGGGGGGGAAAACCGTGGGGAAAATGTGCCTGTCACCTTGCAATTTCACCCCTTTGGAAGCGTTCTGCCTCAAAACCCCAGAGCCACCAAGCTGTGTTAGGCCTGTGTTTATCCTGGAGGTATTTCCCTTTTTTCCTAGACAGCTGAGTTTGTGCTTTTGGGTTTTTTTTAGGAAAACTCTGGGGACTCATCCCCCTCACCGTGTTGGGGAAGTAGGGGACAGCTTTCCCCTGCTTGTCCAGCTTGAAGAGGGCCGGCAGGTCGATGATGTCCTCCTCCAGCAAGCCCAGCTCCTTCTTGAGGATATCCCTGTTCCAGTCGATGCAGCGCTGGAGGGGACGGAGCAGGGCCCGGAATGCACCCACTGCCTGCAGGGTCGGTGCCGCGCCGGGGCGGCCGCTGCCAGGACCGCGGATGGCTGCCCGGAGCGCCGGGGATTACCTGCACGTACTGGTTCTGCTGCGCCAGGACGTCGTTGGACAGCACCTTGTTGATGGTGACGCGTTTCGTGTCTGTCCCCGAGTACCCTAAACGTGCAAAACGCCCTCAAAACCAAGCAGCGCTGGCTTGAGGTGGGGTGTGGAGATGGAGAAAGTCCTCAGAATCCCCATTTCCTGAGAATGGGGGTCAAAGCTTGGGAAACTGAGGGAAGGAAACCTCTGCCCGTTGGAAAGAGCTTTGGAAAAGTCCTGTCATCCGTCCTCCTGCCCACGGGAATCCGCTGAATTTCTCCCTCCGTGAGGCCACCCCTGGTCTGGGGATGGCCAGGTCCCCTCAGTGACCTAGAGGAGCCCTCGGAGACACGGAGACCTTCTCCCAACCCCGCCACGGATCAGAATCACAATTAAAGGGGACAAAAAGCCCGGTGCTAATCTGGACAGGAGAGCCGCCAGTTGTCCCGCTCCGTGCTGGAGCTCCGCTGGCATTTCCAGAGGCTCCATCCCGGGGAGCAAACATCCCCTCCACGCAGAGGCCTTTATCCCTCCCATCCCACTCGCTTTCCCGAAATAGGGCCGGAGGAGGCCGGGGGCGGCGGGCAGGCATCCCGCTGAAGGACACCCGGCTGGGGAAATGTCCCGCACGGCGCCCTGGGCTCAGCTGCCGCCTCGCGCTGTCCCCTTGCCTTTGAACATGGTGGCTTCTCCCTGGCCTTCCTTCTGCTTCTCCCGGAACAGCCGGTAGCAGGCGGCGGGACTGGCCAGCAGCATCCGGAATCGCTGCGGGAATACGGCCCCGATCAGCTGCCGCACCTCAGGGACTCGCTTTTGCCAAGAACCTGAGCTTGAACTCCTAAAATCAGGCCTTTTTCGCTGTTCTCTAGTGCCTTTTTTAACCCATGGAGGGTTTGTGGGCATAAATATTCCAGTTTTGGGCCATCCAGGTCAAGGCTCGGTTTCCCTGAGGGAAAAATTTATGTGAGAAGCAGCCAAAGCCGTGATAGAGGGAAGAGAAACGTTCTGAAAACATGTGGCCTTAAATATTCCTTTTTTGGAGCCATCCAGGTCCAGGCTCGGTTCCCCTGAGGGAAAAAATCCGTGTCAGAAGCAGGAAAACCCGTGATGGAGGGAAGAGAAATGTTCTGAGAACCCCTGGGAGATGCTGAGCCGCTGCAAAGCCCCTGAGGCTAGAGTTTCTCGGACACCTTGGCAGGCACCTTTTCCCTCCTGGTGTTCATTAACAGCCCAGCAATCCCTGTTTTGTGCTCCGATCCCTCATTTTGGGGTCGGGAGCGAAGCCCAAGCAAGCACAGCCTGGCGGTGTCGCAGCAATGAGCTCCGGGGTGCTCCCGGTGGGATCGGTGTCCCGGCAGAGGAGCGGGGGGGCCGGGGGTACCTTTTTGTCGGCAGTGGGGACGAAGGTGACGAATTCGTTGACGTTGCCCACGGCCAGCCAGTCGGAGTAGAGCTCCACGGGGGCCTGGACGCGCTGGGCGTAGAGGAAATCCCGCACCAGCCCGGTCATCCTCCGGCCGGCGGACCTGGGGGGGACGTTCCCATCAGCATCCGCCTGGACACCCGGATGGACATTGCTGCCGAGGTCTGGGAGCCCCCGCCCTGCTCAGGCGGTGTCTGATGAACACAATTAACCCGGTTTTGTGATATTTCAGGGCCTTCGCTCCCAAATCTGCGTCTCCCCCTTCGCTTACGCAGGGAAGCTGCTGCCGATGAGGATCCTTCCCAAGGGATACTCCTTCCCGGCCACGGACACGGGCGGACTGACCTCCACGCTCCCAAAGGAGTCCAGGCTGGCCGTGGCTTCAAAGAGGGGCTCCTTGTGCACGTAGCCGAAATCGGGGCCCTGGCGAAAGAGGAATTGCCCTAAATCCCTGCTGCTGCCGCGGTTTTATCCTCCTCCGGCTGCGGGGTGGGTGAGTACGGCAACAACGGGGTCTGTGCAGAGGGAAAGGGGAGGCAGGAGGGGAAAGCTCTCGGCGTGACAGAGGCGCAGGGATGATCGGCACCACCCAGGAGCAGAGCCCAGGCCTGGAGCCGGGGCCTGATCTCCTGTGTCATCCCGCAGCCGAGGTTCAGGTGTCCCCATTAAGCTAATTGGGCAGCCCCGAGCGCAGCTCCCGGCTGGCTCCGGCCGGGAGGTGAACTCCGGCCCCTGAGGGCGACGCTGCGGCGGGCTCGGAGCCACCCCAAGGGCTGCACGGCACTTAAATCCTGCTTAAGCCCTGATTTCCAGGACTTAATGTATCTGGGATTGGAGGTGCCGTGCCTGCAGGGGTAATTACCTCCTGGCTCTGCGTGCCAGAGCCCGAGGGAGCGTTAAAAACAGGGCAAAAACGGCAGGGATGGGATTGAAATCCCACTTGCCCCGTTCTCCCTTTGAGCCGATGCTCGGAGCTCCCGGCAGCCCCTGGGGCGAGATCGGGTGTCCGCTCGGTTTGAGTCAAATCCCAGTCGCTTATCAGGGTTGGGTTTCCATGGGGATAAACCAAATACACAGCTGGGGAAAAGTGGGCAGGGAGACCCGAGGGTGCACAGCTTCCACCTAGAAATTCCCTTCTTAAACCGAGGGCGTTTGGAGACGCGGGGATGGAGAGAGCACAGCTTTCCCCGTGCGTTTTTGGGGTGCATTTCTGCGGGATGGCCGGGATCAGATCCCTTTTTTTTTTGTCCGGGTGCTGAGGGAGGGCCTGAGCACGAAGCACCTGCTCCCGGCTCATTTCAGTTTAATAAAACCACGGAGCCCGCCCGGTTTCAACTGTCAGGGCTCTGGTTCATCCCAGGTTTGCAGGTCACATCCAAGTCCTATCAGTTCCACACTGATTTTGAGGGGATAATTCTCTCCCGTCTCCTTTTTCCCTGGCATGGGCTTCCAGGGGCTCAGGGCTTGACGCGTGCCCGCTGCGTCGGGCGAAGTATTCCTAGCTGGAAAATGAGATTGGAAAGATCGGGGCGGGGATTAGGGGAGGCTTCCAAGCAGAAATTGGAGGATAATGTGTTAGCAGCTCCCAAGGCTGAAATTGCTGCCCTAAATATGAAGCAGAGCAATTCCTAAAGAGGGCAGATCCGAGCGGTCGCATTCACTATTCCCGCCCCGCCAGATGAATCCGGGACTGGATGTTCTCACGCCAGGCATGAGAAAAGATGGATTTCAGTGCTCCCAGAAGCCCCCAGCCTTCCCCAAAGTGACCAAAGCTGGGATTTGTCCTCGTCTCCCGTTACTGCCGGGGCTGAGGCTGCTCCAGCGCCCGGCCGGGGGTTGGGGGCAGCGCTTCTGTGGCTGCCTAGGAGTGTCCTGCCCTTTCCACATGGGGGAATCTCACAGGGATTGCCTAATCCAGCTTTTTTCCATGCTGGGGTCTCCCAAAACGCCCCATCCCGGGCTCGCCCTGCCCTTGGCCGGCCCTTTTCCTTGGCCAAGGAGCCTACAGGGATGTTCCTGGCGCTGGCTGCATCCCGGTCTCTTCCGAGGAAGTAAACTGACCCTCTCCCGCTTTCCTTCCCTCTCCCCCTCGGGAGCTGCCGGATGTTCCCGGGCGCAGAGGAGGAAAGGAAAAACCAGCCTGTCCCTGGCATGCTCAGGGGGAAGAAATCCCATCCCAGAGCTTGGCAGGAGCCTTTCGTTCCCAGGGGCGTCAGCTCCTCCTTCCCCTCTCCTCCAGCACCCTCTGGATCAGAGGTTTTCCGGATGGCTGGGATGTGGATGAGGCGTTGAGGGGGTGAGGCTGGAAGTGGATGGGAGGGAATCTCCTCCATGCGGAGCTGTTCAGCTCCCCTTTTCCAGGCAATTCCGTGCGGGGAGCCAAGGGCAAGGAGGATTTTAGGACCGGGAATCTGGGCTGGGCATAAACCCTGGCAGCTGCTCCCCCGGGAATGCAGGGAGCCCTTCTCTCACCAGCAGCTCCTTGACGGGGAGTTGCTCCATCCCTCTCTCCCGAGGGGAATCCAGCACCACCGGGAAGCTCTTGTGGGGAGCGTGGGTGTAGCCCAGCTCGATCTCATCCTGCGGAAGGGAGGAGACCCCGCGTGGGGCACCGGGCGGGAAGGGCTTTCCCGGTTTCCGGAGCCCCCGTACCTGCATCCAGCGGTCGCCGCGGTTGATGTAGCCGAAGCAAACCTTCAGCTTGCAGCCGGCCTTGGCCACCAGCGTCTGGATCTCCTTGGTGAACAGGTAGTTGTCCTTCATGCTGCAGGAAAGGATGGGAAGGATGGAAATTCCCCGTTGCCAGCTCCTCCCCGGGCCGGCGGGGCTGGGGCAGCACCAGCTTTACCTGCACACAAAGAGGTTCACCGGGGCCAGCGTGTTGGGGGTCATGATCCACGGCGCCACGCGGAACACCACGGTGTCCGTGAAGATCGGGGAGTGGGGGATGCCCTGAGGGAGCCGAAATCGGGGCCGTTCCCCACACCGTTCCCCCCAAACACCCTCCCCCGAGGTCACTCTGGGATCAGCGAACAGGATCAGCTCTCCACCCCACTCTCCTTGAGGCAGCCTCCCATCCGCTCCCCTCCGCGTTCCCAGACCTCAGCCAGCGGCTCCAGGAGGCTGACGTGGATGGACACCAGCCCGGAGAAGGTTTCGTCGGGAAAGCGGAGCCCCTCCACGAAGAAGTTGAGCTCGGCGGCCCCGCCGGGGTAGGGCATGGCATGGAACAGCTTCCTGCGGCCCAGCACCTGCACGTAGCGCTGCCCGAAGAAGGGATCTGCCGGGAGGGAAAGGGGGAAACGGGAATATCCCGAGCTTTCGTTGGGATTCCCGCCTGTTTCCTTGGGCAAGGAGCTCCCACGCTCCCGCCGTGCCGGGGTTTCTCCACCGCTGTGGAGATCCAGCTGTGAGAAGCACCTTGGAGCAGGAGTTAAGGGACTTGGAATTTTGTCGTGGAGAAAAAGGATGAAGGAAAGCGTGTCAGCCTTTCCTGGGATGGAGCAGCCCTTGGGAAGGTGTTCTCATGGAGTTTCTGCTCCTCCACGCGAGGACAAGGCCCCATCCCTCCTGCTCCAGACTCCCTCTGCACGGAGGGACGAGACCCAGCTCCTCCTGGCACAGTCCTGGGCTTTTGTTCCCAGAAAACAAATCCTAAATCCCTCTGCCCACGGCGAGGGATGGGGAGGGGGAAAGTTTTCCAGGTGATTGAAAAGAGGGGATATTCCCGGGGGAAAAAATGGAGAAGGGATGCTGGGGGCGTGATCTGGAGAGTGTGGAGAGGACAGGGGCAGAGATGGGAAGGAAAGGGCTTGTAGGGATCTCAGAAACATTGGGAAGGAGGAGGAAAGAAGAGGAAGCGGAAGAGGAGGAAAAGGAAGAGGAGGAAAGCACAGAAGAGGAAGAGGCAGAGGAAGAAGGGGAAAAGGAAAAGGAGGAAGAGGCAGAAGAGGAAGGGGCAAAGGAAGAACAGGAGGAGGAAGGGCCAGAAAAGGAACGGGGACTGGAGGAAGGGGAAGAGGAAGAGGAGAAAGGGGAACAGGAGGAAGAGGCGGAGCAGGAGGTGAGGAAGGCCTTACTCTGCACGTGGAACACCCCAACTTTGTCGGCGTCGCTGGCAGAGACGGAGAGGACGATTTCGTAGCCCTGGGGCAGGCGCTGGGGCCCCTCGGTCCTCAGCACCATCTGAGCCATGTCCAGCAGATCTGGGGGCACACAAAGCAACCCGGGGGGAGTCTTCCATGTCCCCTCCCGGGGTTGGATCTGCTCCCCAAGAAACCTGCCCTTCCCCCGCCACCAGCCTTGGAACCTGGAAAGCCAGCCCGAGTCCTGCTGGCAGGGCCTGTGCCTCGTGGGCTGTGACCCAAATGCCCTTTTTGCCTTTCCTTCTCCCTGCCCACCCCTGGCGCGGCCGCTCCTTGACCTCGCAACGCCGACGGGCCCGGCTGCGCGTGGGCCGGGTTTTCCAGGAACGGGCGGGCGGATTCCTGGCCGCCGGCCTCGTGCCTCACCCCGAGCTCCTCTCACCTGCGCGGGGCCCGCGCCGTGCCAGCCCTGGAACCTCAGCTGCTCCCCGGCCCTGCCTCCGTGCCCTGCCTGCCTCCAGTTAGTTTCCACGGCGTTAATTCCGTGAAAATTCCCACGTGGGAAGCTTGCTCAGCAGCTGGTGGGGAGCAGCTGGTTCCTGGGCTGGTTCCCTCTGGGGAAAGGTTACGGAGAGGGGACAGTGGGAGTGCTGGGGACGGGATTCTGGGGAGCTGTGGCACCTTCTCTGTTGAACACCTGCTCGCGGTCGTAGTCCGAGGGCGGGATGAAGGGGAACTCCTTGTCACAGCTGACCAGCAGGATGGCCCCGTGGCCCTCCGGTCCCCAGGCCCAGCTGGCCTGAAACACCCCAGGGGCTCAGTGAGCTCGGGATGCAGCCGGCCCGTGGATTTGCCGTGGGGCGGGGGAGGCTGGGGTACCTTGTTGGGGCTGTTCTTTTCCACCACTCCGTCCTGATCCGCGTCCACGTCCAGGGAGATCCCTGCGGGGACAGAGCCGCCCTCAGCCCAGGGCACGGCGAGGGCGGCTGGGTGCAAACCCCCCAGACCCAGCAAACCCGGGTTTGCCATCCCCATCCCTGCCCCTGCCCCCGGCACCGAGGGGATCGGGACGGATTCCCGGCTGCGGAGCCTCCGCACTCACCGACGCCGGTGAGGAACACCCCGGCTTGGTTGATGGGCTTCCCTCCCTCTGCGTAGAAGCTGACGGTCACCTGCAAGCCCCGAATCCCACGTTGGGGAGGGATGTTCTCCCTCTCGCAGGTCCCGTCCCCAGGATCCCGCTCCTCACCTTGTTGTCGTTGACCTCGGAGCTGGCCCGGCTCATGCTGAAGCTCAGCACCGTCCCCTCGTCCAGCGGCCAGCGCGTGCCGGCGCAGGGCACGGCCTCGGGCTCGGCGCGGCCCCGGAACAGCACGTCCACGCTGACCCCCTCCGTGTGCTTCACGCCAAAGGCCACGGCCCCGGCGGGGGCCGCCCTGCCAGAAACACCCGGCCTTTTCAGAGGTTTCCCACCGGAATGCCTTCCGCCGCCCGGCACGCGGCCAGGACCGGGCACGCCGGCGTCGCCACGCTCACCGCCGGCACCTTCCTGCCCCGCTCCCCGCCTGGGAACTGGGATTATCCCGGGTTTGGGGCCGGCTCAGCCCCATGAGTGTTCGCAGCCACGGCTGCGGATAAGGATCTGCAATAACCCCAACCAAACCCAGACACTCGGTGCCGAGCTGGGGTTCGTGCTCCCATGCAAAATCCCGGCTTGTTTTCCAAGCCGGTGTTTCACAGCTCCTCCAAGCACCGTGGCCATTCCCTCCGAGAGACTTTTCCATGGGAAACTCTCATTTTTGGGGGATTTTCTCCAGCCCCAAAGCTGTCAGTGCTGCCCTGCTCCCAGTCTGACGCGCCCTTGCTCTTCCCCGGCCACTCCGAGCAACCCCTTTCCCTCTCCTGGCTCCTTTTCCCGAATTTCCCCGCCTTTCCAGGTTATTATTTTTGGGCTGTTTGCCCCGACACCCGAGACCTTGCGTTGATCAGGTTCCCGGGACGCCACTGGTCCCACCAAACCTGCGCCCTCGGGAAGGGGGGGAGGAAATCCGAGCACTCCTCTGCTCCCGCCCGGGTGTCTCTTAAATCGTTAAATTGCTTTTAATTACACACGGAAAAACTGGTTTGGTTTCCTGGCTCCTGGGATCTGGGGATCCCGCTGGGAAGAGATTTGACCTGGAGAGGTGCCAGGGGAGCTGTAGCCACTGCTTGGCTTGAGCATCGATGCTGCGATTCGCAGCAGCAGCAGCAGCAGCAGTGCAGACCAGAATTAGCCCCGGAATGAGCTTTTCACCTTCTTTTTCCCTTGGGGGGAAGAATTATCCCAGAGTTCAGCGCTGGGTTTGTTTCAGGGAAGCTCTGGGGATTTCCCACTTTCCCAAGGTTTTGGTCACCGGGTTTTGTGCTCTTCCCTTCCTTCGCAGTCCCTCCCGGGGCTCCTGCTCATCCCTCTGCTCCCCAGCAGCTTTCCCTGGATCTGCCGACCCCGGTGGACCTGACCCGCCGCGGGCTGGGGGTGAACCCACGGATGGATGTCCAAAGCTTCCCGGGGATTCGGGCAGGTCTGCAGGGCCCGGGGAGGGCTGCGCCCACAAACTGCATCGGAACGGTGTCCAGCTGCGGGCTTGGGAAGGCAGCGGGGAAAACGAGGAGCAGGGATTCCCAGAGGGAGAAACGAGGAGCAGGGATTCCCAGAGGGAGAAACGAGGAGCAAGGATTTGCGGAAGGGAAAACGAGGAGCAGGGATTCCCAGAGGGAGAAACGAGGAGCAGGGATTTGCGGAAGGGAAAACGAGGAGCAGGGATTCCCAGAGGGATGAACAGGGGGAAAGATGAGGGGAAAGGTGCAGAAGGAGGAGGGGGAAGGGGAGCTTTGGGGGTCTCACTGCCCTGAAGATGCTGGCGTGGATGTGGCTGCCCAGCAGCTGTGGGGTTTGGGAAAGCGGGAGGAGAAACGAGGAGCAGGGATTTGCAGAAGGAAAAACAGGAGGGAAAGGTGAGGGGAAAGGTGAAGGTGCAGGAGGGAGGGGAGCTCGAGGGTCCCTCTCACCCGTGGACATCAGCGTGGGTGCCCAGCAGCTCTGGGGTCTGGGAAAGCAGCAGGAAGAACGAGGAGCAGGGATTCCTAGAAGGAGAAACAGGGGAAAAAGCAAGGGGAGAGGTGCAGAAGGAGGAGGAGGAAGGGGAGTTTTGGAGGTCTCACTGCCCTGAAGATGTTGGCGTGGACGTGTGGCTGCCCAGCAGCTGTGGGGTTTGGGAAAGCAGGAGGAGAAACGAGGAGCAGGGACTTGGAGAAGGAGAAACGAGGAGCAGGGATTCCCAGAGGGATACACAGGGGGGAAAGGTGAGGAGAAAGGTGAAGGTGGAGGAGGAGCAGAAGTTTTGGGGCTCTCACTGCCCCGTGGGTGCCCAGCAGCTGTGGGGTTTGGGAAAGCGGTTGGAAAAAGGAGGAGCAGGGATTCCCAGAGGGAAAAGCAGGGCAAAAGCAAGGGGAGAGGTGCAGCAGGAGGAGGAAGGGGGGCTCGGGGGTCCCTCTCACCCGAAGACGTCGGCGCGGATGTGGCCGCCCAGCACGCACAGGGCCTCGATGCGGTTCCCGTGCTGCAGCCGCAGCGTGCGCTCCCCCCGCGGCATCTCCCCGGCCATGGAGCCGGACCCCGCCGAGCCCCCGGCCCGGCCGCTCCT
>VZTI01000934.1:1719-13691 GCA_013397865.1 Struthidea cinerea | reverse complement strand
CAAAGGGGTTTCTCCCTTCCCAGCCTCTCCTTCCCATTCCCTGTCCCGAGCACATCCCAGCCCATTCCCGGGGGATGAGCCGTGGGGCAGCGGGGCCCTCTGGAGCTGCTCCCTGCGTCCCCAGCCTGGCAGGGACTCCCTCGCACTCCAGCCAGGGGGATCTGGCCTGGTTTCCTTCCTGACAGGCAGGGAGAGAGATGGATATCTCTGGCACCGACACCTTCCAGCAGAGGGGATTTTCCCGTGGGATCTCGGCCTAAAACCCCTCAATTCCCCCGCAGCTCGAGGTCCCAGTGAACCACAGAGAGCTTTTAATTTCCTCGGGAAGCCTCTGGTTGTCGGCTGTTGGTTGTTTTCCCCTTCCCTGCCTGCCCCATAACCAGTTCTCCCTGCCCCGTCCCCGGGATGGTTGGGATGGGAAGGACCGACCTGCGCAAACATTTCCTTTTGTTCGGCTTTACTCGGGCATGGCCCTGCTGCTGCAGCCGAGGCCGTGACTCACCCGCGCAGAGAGAGGCCGGCCGGAGAATTTGGGGTGTTTTCAAGAAAATGCCCGGTTTTAATGACAGCACTGTAATAACCCCAAACAACCGCGCCGCGCTGCCGGGGCAGCGGGAACGCTTCCTGCACCAACCGTGGCGTTTGGGATGGAGCTGGGAAGGAACAGAGAGAGGGCAACAACCCCCAAACCCCCGCCGAGGCGCTGCCACCGCTGTGCCCCGTGTCCCCTCCCCCGGGGCCGCCCCGGGGGCTGCCCTATCTCCTGCATCTCCCCAGCGGGGTGTTGGAGGTGGAGACCAGGGTCCCCTGGCCGAACCCCGTCATCCCGGGAAGGAGGAGTTACATTCCCGTGCCTTTTAATCCAGTCCTGCTGGTTTCCCTACCAAGCCCGGCAGAGCCTCCTTGCCGAGCGGCCGTGCCCGGCGCACCATGGCCCCGCGTCACGTCATGCAGATGTCCACCAGCCACGCCACGCACGGCGTCTGCGTGCTGGGCACCGAGGTCCTCCTGGACACGCGCCGGTAAGGCTCGGCGCCGCGGCGGCATCCCGGCGCTTTCCGGGGAACCGCCGGGCTTTGGGATGGGTTTGCCCTTGGTTCCGAGGAGGAGCGGGCGGTGAGGGACTCGGAGCCCGTCGGGAGCTCGTCCGAGGGTTCGGAGGGACCGGTGCTGCTGGGTGGGCTCTAGGGGATGGTGTCCCACCGGGAGCGCACCCCAAGGGCTGTGTTGGGGGTGGTGTCCCACTGGGTGTGCTGTAGGGGATGATGTCCACAGGGAACTCATCCAAGGTGCTGTTTTAGGGGATGATGCCCCACAGGGAGCTCATTTTTGGGATGATGTCCCACAGGGAGCTCATTTCGGGGGATGATGCCCCACAGGGAGCTCATTTTGGGGGATGATGCCCCACAGGAGCTCATTTTGGGATGATGCCCCACAGGGAGCTCATTTTGGGGGTTGATGCCCCTCAGGGAGCTCATTTTGGGATGATATCCCACAGGGAGCTCATTTTGGGGGATGATGCCCCACAGGGAGCTCATTTTGGGATGATATCCCATAGGGAGCTCATTTTTGGGAATGAAATCCCACAGGGAGCTCATTTTGGGGGATGATGCCCCACAGGGAGCTCATTTTTGGGATGATGCCCCACAGGGAGCTCATTTTGGGGGATGATGCCCCACAGGGAGCTCATTTTGGGATGATATCCCATAGGGAGCTCATTTCTGGGGACAGTGTCCCTCAGGGAGCTCATTTTGGGATGAAATCCCACAGGGAGCTCATTTCGGGGACGATGCCCCACAGGGAGCTCATCCAAAGGCAGGACGTTGGCTCGAGGCGTCGTGGCAGAGCCGTGCCGGGATGGTTTGGAGGCAAAGCCCGAGCACACCCCGGCTGAGCCCGGGTCTATTTCTGGCTCCGAGAACATTGGGCAAGAGCAATTCCAGGCGACCAACCCGGAGCTAAAACGGGAGAAAGAACGAAACGCGTGGCTCCGGCAGAGGCGAATCCGGCGCGGCCGTGCGCGGGCAGGGCCGGGAAGAGGGATTTTTCCGGGATGAAGCACGGGGTGGTTTGTCGGGCAGATAGGAGGCCGTGCCTACGCCGCTGTTGCGGTGTCATTATTTAATAAATCGCGTTTCTAATGACAGAGAGCGCAGCCCCAGCCAGCCGGCATCGCAATTACTGGGACGGTGTCTTGGGGCCGGGCCAGGATGTGCCGCCGTCCCCCTCAGAGAGCTTTGGCTGCCCTAAAACTGCCTCATTTCCCCGCCTCGTTCAGATGGGAATGCAGAAAACCGAGTATCTGCGATTTTTTGTCCTCAGAGCCCTCTCAGCCCTATTTAAACACGGAGCCAGAGCCCCCAGATGGGCTAATTTGGCTTCTTGGTAACCAATTTGAGCCATGGTCCCAAGCAGCAGATGATGGAGGCTCTTCCAGTGAAAAAATGGGATCATTTTATCCCCGGGGAGCACGGGCTGGGGGGAATTTAGTGATGGATGCACCGAGTTTTGGGCTGTTTGGGGCAGAACGTGGAGCTCGTTGGGGATCCGGCAGCCCCACTGAGGGGGGGAGGGCTGCAAACCCTCAGCCCCAAACCTGCAGGATCCCTCATCCCCCGGCACGAGGGGGATTGGCGGGATGTCCCGCACGGGGATGAGATTCGGGGCGAGAAGAGCTCGGTGAGGGAAAACCCTTCTCAGATTTCCTAGGAATTATTTAGGAGTTCGCTCAGCCACGGTGGAAACGCATTTCTGTGCCTCCGCCGCCTTTTGGCTTTGCAGAAAACACCTTTGCTTTTGGCTTTGCATTTCAATAGGAAATGGGTGAAAAATGTAAAATCTGCCACGGAAACGTAAAATCTGCCAGGCGGTGGGGACGTCCCTGCTGGGGGAGCCAAGCCAAGCCCGGGCGATGCTTTCATCTCCTCACAAGCCGCTGCAGGCACTGGGGACGCCGCGCCAAGAGCAACACCGGGGCTCGATCTGCCGCAGCGGGGTTTTGATGTCGTGTTTTATGTTCTGGCTGTTGAAGTTTCCCACCTCGCTCCCCTTGGGATGCGGCCGGGGCAGCCGGGAGCCGGTCGGAGCGCTGGCGCTGCCGGGACGGAGCGGCTGTAATGAGCAGGGAGCAGCACTTCAAAGGCTCCTGAGGATGTCACGGAGCCGGGCGCGGGCGCTCCGTGCCCGGCTCCAGGCTCCGCTCCAGCCCGAGCATCCCTCAGGTCAGGGGACGGTCCCACAACACCCATCCCCACACATGGCTGGCATTAAAATCATCCTGGCTCGTCCCTGGTTGGGGTTTTGTCACGGGACGCTGGAATTTTGGGGATTTTGTTGCTGTTGTGGAGGGAGGTTGGACGTGGGATCGACCACGGCCGGACGTGCCGGAGCTGCAGCGGGAGCCGCGCTTGCTCAACGCCGCCGCAGAGATACCACGTGTGACGCTCCGAGGACGCGTTTCATCACCCAGGGATGGTCTCGGAGCCCTCCCCACCCGGCTGTGGCTGGGATTTAATTCCAGGTTCCGGGAGTTGGCTCCCGTGGTCTCTGACCCGAGGCCGGTGTGTTCCAGGTCCACCCCCAGGGGCGCCGCGTCCTTTGACGTGCACGCCACGCCGGCGGTGACGGTGCACATGATCCACAGCCCCGCCACAAAGCCCACGGTCGACTCCCGGTGGCCCCTGGACCCCGACATCGAGGTGGTGGTGACCATCGGCGTCACCAGCAGGACCGTCGATGACAACCAGGTCAGGCGCTTTTTGTGTGCCGAAAGTGGGGGAAATGGGTGAAACCTCCCAGGAAAACTTGAAGATTTCTTGGTAGAGCTGACACCAGGGTGGTTTTTCATGGAAAAAACTTGGGCAGAATTGTGTAATTGGCACTGAGGAGAAATGAAACCGAGAAGGAGAAGATCCCACTCGGTGCCCTGACGATGACACCGCGGCGGTTGCAAAAGTCGGTGCCAGGCAGCAAAAAATATCCCACGCTTGGCTTTTGCGGCGCTGAAGCCGGCACAGGGGGTTCGGATGAACCGTGGTTAACGGAGGATGGCTCGGATGAACCTCCCGGCTGCTCGGGCAGGCAGGGGTTGGCCTCTGATCCCTGTGGGGCCATTCCCAGTCAGCTTACTCCGGGATGCTGGGCGGGCGGGGATCGCGCCAGCCCGCTGGGATGCGGTCACGGTGTGGGGGTCTCTTTGCAGGTGAAGATTTCCTACTACAACCGGGAGGGCAACGAGCTGGCGGTGGCTTGGCTGTACCTCACCTGTGTCGGTAGGTGCCCCGTGGAATCCTCGTCTCTGGGGATCCACGAGGCTGGAATTCCGTGGGGGCCACACGCAATAAAGGTTTGGGTGCTCACCGGTGCTGACGAGGAAGAGGGAAATAATTAAAACGCGATTATAGCCGCCCTATACGGCGCGGAAGAGACGGAGGCTGGGCCGCGTCCCCACCCGGGGCGCGCACGGAGCGCCCTCCTCGGCCTGCCAAGGTCGGTCCTCTGGGAGAAGAGGATCCACGGGGATCTTCTCCCCCAGCCCTGCCCTCCGCGGCAGTGAGGGGAGAGGAATCGGCACCGAAGTGGTGCCTGACCTGTTTTAGGATTCTGTTCCGGGAGTTTGGGATGAGGTGAATCATCCCCTCCAAACGCCTGCTTTCCCCTGCTGACTACAAAGGGAGTCTAGACAACCAGTCTGGATGCTGAAGCCTCCACGTGGATGGATTAATTACCCTAAATTTGGGATTTTTCTGAAGCGTTCCCATGAGAGGCAGAGCTGTGTCCTTGAGCCGTGCCTACGCCTCCCAAAACTGCCCCTGGAGAGGCTGAGGGTTTCCCACGTCCCGTGGCTGGAGCCATCTGGGGCCACCAGCGGCCACAGGGATTTTGCCTTCCAAATGCTCTTCTCTTGGGTAGATTTAGGGTTTCCCTTCCAGCTTTTCCACGTCCTCCTCTCTGCAGCGAGGAAAGGACAATTTCTGCCTCAACCCCGGTGTTTTCCACACGTCCCATCCGGAGGAGTTCTTGGGTTAGGATTGAGGTGGGGTTTGGAAGAGGTCGCTGGCAAATCCCTGCAGCAGAGGCAGGAATTTGGGGCGAGAAGAGCTCCCTGAGGGAAAGCCCTTCTCGGATTTCCTAGGGATTATTTAGGTGCTCGCTCAGCCACGGTGGAAACACGTTTCTGTGCCTCCGCCGCGTTTCGGCTTCGTGGAAAACACGACAGTCGAAAAGAAATTGGTGAAAATGTAAAATATGCCATGAAAACGTAAAATCTGCCATGGAAACATAAAATCCGCCATGGAAACCTAAAATCTGCCATGAAAACATAAAATCTGCCATGAAAACATAAAATCTGCCATGGAGTGGGGAATGTCCGTGCTGGGGGGAACCAAAACGAGAGGAGACAGCTGGAGATCAAAGAGGGAAAGCCACGGGAAAGCCGCTGGGTTGGATTTTCTCTTCATGCTTGGAATTGTTGGGTCTGGAGCGGCTTTGGGGCGCGAAGGTGGGGTCGGTGTGGGGTCGCTCGCGGACGGTGCCAAGGAGGAGCCCAAAACGGCACCGAGGGCTCGTCCCCCTGCCCATGGCTCTCTTGCTCTTGCAGACGTGTCCCTGGACGTGGACTTGAGCCGGAGTGGCCGAGTGAAGAGCAAAGGCAAGGACAAGGTAAGGAGAGCTTCGCTGGGAGGGCGGAGCCGTTTGTAGCCTCTTCCTGGAACGTCTCCAGGAGGGAGAGGGACCGGGGCAAACAGCCTGGGAAATCCTCAACCTGCTAATTGAGGAGGAAAACGCTTATTCTCCTATTCCACGCCAAAACCTCCTGCGGCTCCCGTCCGGCCCTGAGGATCCCACAGGAGAAAACACTCGGCCTTCTCTTCTCTTCTCTTCTCTTCTCTTCTCTTCTCTTCTCTTCTCTTCTCTTCTCTTCTCTTCTCTTCTCTTCTCTTCTCTTCTCTTCTCTTCTCTTCTCTTCTCTTCTCTTCTCTTCTCTTCTCTTCTCTTCTCTTCTCTTCTCTTCTCTTCTCTTCTCTTCTCTTCTCTTCTCTTCTCTTCTCTTCTCTTCTCTTCTCTTCTCTTCTCTTCTCTTCTCTTCTCTTCTCTTCTCTTCTCTTCTCTTCTCTTCTCTTCTCTTCTCTTCTCTTCTCTTCTCTTCTCTTCTCTTCNTCCTCTCCTCTTCTCTTCCTTCTCCTCCTTCTCCTTCTCCTTCTCCTTCTCCTTCTCCTTCTCCTTCTCCTTCTCCTTCTCCTTCTCCTTCTTTTTCTTTCTTTTTTTCTTTTCCCTTTCGGGCCCCAAAGGTGCCGCTGCGTGACTTTAGCAGGCAGCCGGAGATTTCCCCCTTTGGCCACACATCTGCATGAGCCCAGGCACTTGAGCCGGGCTAATGAACCGCAGCCCGATCGGCGGCGCAAAGTGGCTATCGAGATGGGCTGAGCTTCCCGCAGCGCTGCAGCCGTGTCCAGGCGGGGCTGGGAGGCGCCTCCAGCCTCGATGGAAGAGAAGATCTCGGCACAGTCCGTGCAGGCCCCGCTGGGAGCTGCCGTTGGGAAGGGGAGCGGCTTGGAAGCGGCGCTGGCGTCTCCTCGGAGCCGCCGGGGCTTTCCTCGGCCCGGGGTGGGCGAAGTGGTGCTCCCGTGCTCTCTCGGTGCTTCTCCTCCAGGCCAAGTGGACGTGGGGCCCGGATGGACAAGGGGCCGTGCTGTTGGTCAACTGTGACCGGGACAGCCCCGGTGTGGGGGGCACGGACAGCGGCCAGGCGGACATTCGGACGCCGGCAGGTAGGGTGTGATCCTGGGGGGCTCCCGGGGGGCTCTCCCCGTTCCATCCCCTCCCTCCGTGTCCCCCGTGTCCCCCAGACCTGCAGGACATGTCCGTGATGCTGCTGCGGACCCAGGGGCCCAGCGCCATCTTTGCCGAGTACCAGGTGGTGCTGCACGTCCCCGAGACCGACGCGGACAAAGTGCGGGTCTTCCACGCCACCCGTGAGTACCTCGGCCTTCCCCCTCTCCCGGGGACCCCTGCAGGACCCCAAGGTGAGCCAGCCCCACGGGTTTTGCTCATTGGGGCGCCCCAGTTTGCTGTAAACGCACGTTTACCCCCAAAGCCCCTCTGCGGTTGCACGAGTGGGGCTGTATGGGAAAAATCAAGGGGGAGAAGGCTCCAAAGAGGCTTTTCCCAACGAGGGTGCTGGAATTCCGGCATTCCCGTGGAGCGGGAACCCCCACGCGGCTGCCAGCGCCGTTTTGGCTCGGGCAGGGATCCAGGCAGCCAAGCAGCCCATCCCGTTGGGCTGCGCCCTTCGCCTTTGAACAGTCGGATCCCCGGCAGCTCCGCGCCGAAAATCAGGTCAGGGGAGCCAAGGGTGTCATTAGATCCTCAGCCGGAGCCACGCACCTTGAAAGGGCCGGACCCGCGGGGACGGAGCCCTCTTTGTCCCGGCGACATCAAGTGTGCTCCCCGGGGAGGAGGAGGAGGAAGGGGAGGAGGAGGCGCGCCCGCTCCTCCGCCACCCTCTGGCCCCGGCCGCCACCTCCTCCTCCCCGTCGCGCTGGCGTGTCCCTGCTGCGGGCAGGCTGCTGAACCGGGGCCGGGGATTCGGGATTTGGCAGGCGGTGACTCCCAGCCGCGCTACAAGCCCGTGCTGGGGCCGGACAAGCTCTCCTACGCGCTGGACCGCGCCGGCCACGGGGACAGCACCTTCTACGTGGAGGGGCTGGCGTTCCCCGACAGGGGCTTCTCCGGCCTCGTGTCCTTCAGCGCCAGCTTGCTGGAGGTGCCCCACAAGGTACGGGAGCTCGGCCCCATCCGTGCCCCCCTGAACCCCCCCCACCCCGTGGCGGAGTTCCCGAGCTCCGTCCTGGCCCCGGCAGGATTCCCCGGGCACGCCGATCTTCACGGACACCGTGGTTTTCCGCGTGGCGCCCTGGATCATGACGCCCAACACCCAGCAGCCGCTGGAGGTGTTTGTGTGCAGGTAGGAGGGGTGTCCCCCGCGATGTCCTGCCCTGGGGGACGCTCCAGGGAGGAGTTCCCGACCCTTCTGGGCGGTGTGGCAGCCGTCGGTGAGCCAGGCTTCGGGCATTCCCTGCGGGGAATGTTTGGGAAGGGAGCCAGCTGGCGCTGTGGGAGTCATTTCCATCCCGAGGAGAAAGGCTGCAGGACCTTCTCCAGGTCCAATCCCACACTGGAATGTTGCCTGGGGTGTTTGAATCCCCAGGAGAAAGGCTGGAGTTCCCTCTCCAGGNTGTTTAAATCCCCAGGAGAAAGGCTGGAGTTCCCTCTCCAGGTCCAGGCTGTTTAAATCCCCAGGAGAAAGGCTGGAGTTCCCTCTCCAGGTCCAGGCTGTTTAAATCCCCAGGAGAAAGGCTGGAGTTCCCTCTCCAGGTCCAGGCTGTTTAAATCCCCAGGAGAAAGGCTGGAGTTCCCTCTCCAGGTCCAGGCTGTTTAAATCCCCAGGAGAAAGGCTGGAGTTCCCTCTCCAGGTCCAGGCTGTTTAAATCCCCAGGAGAAAGGCTGGAGTTCCCTCTCCAGGTCCAGGCTGTTTAAATCCCCAGGAGAAAGGCTGGAGTTCCCTCTCCAGGTCCAGGCTGTTTAAATCCCCAGGAGAAAGGCTGGAGTTCCCTCTCCAGGTCCAGGCTGTTTAAATCCCCAGGAGAAAGGCTGGAGTTCCCTCTCCAGGTCCAGGCTGTTTAAATCCCCAGGAGAAAGGCTGGAGTTCCCTCTCCAGGTCCAGGCTGTTTAAATCCCCAGGAGAAAGGCTGGAGTTCCCTCTCCAGGTCCAGGCTGTTTAAATCCCCAGGAGAAAGGCTGGAGTTCCCTCTCCAGGTCCAACCCCAGGCAGGAGCGTTGCCCGGGGTGTTCGGGAAGGAGGAACGCGCTGCGGGGCCGGGGCTGTGGGGTCTCCCCCCGATGCCCCGGCAGCCCCGCTCCCTGCCTGTCCCCCCAGCATCAAGCAGGGCTCGGACTCCAACGAGGCCTTCCTGGAGGGGCTGCGGGCGCTGCTGCGGAAAGCCAACTGCAAACTGACCGTGTGCTCGGAGCAGGACACCCGGAGCGACCGCTGGATCCAGGTCGGCCGCCCCGGCCGCACGCGGGGCTCTCGGGGCCCCTGACGGGCTCCCGGCGGCACGGAAGGCGTCACCCCTGTCACCGGGGGAGCGCCTGGGACGCCAGGAGGGAACCGGGGAACCGGGGCTGAGGCACAGGCAGTGGTGGCACGGACGGGGACAATGCCCGGGGAGCCTGGCCTGGCGCCGGGGACGCAGCGGGGCACCGGGAAAGGGACCTCGTCGGGAGAGGGACCCCAGTGGAGGAGGGGACCCCATTGTGAAAGGGATCCTGTGGGGCTTTCAGAGAGGACCCCATTGCAAAAGGGACCCCATGGCAAGGGGACCCCAATGGAGGAGGGGACCCCATTGTGAAAGGGGTCCTGTGGGGCTTTCAGAGAGGACCCCATTGCAAAAGGGACCCCATGGCAAGGGGACCCCGGTGGAGGAGGGGACCCCATTGTGAAAGGGGTCCTGTGGGGCTTTCAGAGAGGACCCCATTGCAAAAGGGACCCCATTGCAAGGGGGACCCCAATGGAGGAGGGGACCCCTTGGGGACACTGCAGAAGGGACCCCATGGGACATGGCTCGAGGGACCCCATTGCAAAAGGGAAGGACCCCACGGGGCTTTCCAGGAGGGTCCCCACTGCCAGGGGACCCCAGGAGGACGCCCTGGCTGTGGTGCCACCCCGGGCAGGAGCCTCCCCACTGGTTTAGGCTGGGCTTTGCCAGGCTCGCCCTATTTCCTGCCCCACTTGCCCCACATCCCTCGTGGAGGTTCCTGTCGCCCTCCTGAGCCTTCCTTCTCCTCCTCCTCCTCCTCTTTTCCTTCCCAAACCAGGATGAGCTGGAGTTCGGCTACGTGGAAGCTCCTCACAAGACCTTCCCCGTGGTCTTCGACTCTCCCCGGAACAGAGGCCTGAAGGATTTTGCTTTCAAGAAGATCCTGGTGCGTCCTCGCGCTGAAATCCCCCTTCCCCCCCCCAAAACCCGCCCTTGGCACCACTTCCCTCTTTCCCAGGGCCCGGATTTCGGCTACGTGACCCGGGAGCCCCCCGGGAAGAGCGTGACCAGCCTGGATTCCTTCGGGAACCTGGACGTGAGCCCGCCGGTGACGGTGCGGGGCAAGGAGTACCCGCTGGGACGGATCCTGATCGGCAGCCCCCTGCCCTGGTGAGCCGCGCGGGCCGGCCCCAAAACCCTCCCCCGGAGAAGGAACCGGGGCCGACCCCCATCAGATCCCAGGTTTTACCAGCAAACCCCACGGCTCTTCCGCCAGCCCTACGAAATCCCCTCCCCGCCGCCGCTCCCGTTTTCACCCCGTTTTGCCCCAATCCTGCACAAATCCTGGGTTTGTCCTTCTGGAGAGGGCAAACTGCCGGAATTCCAGAGGGACGGAATTCCCTGGGAGCGACCCCCCGGAGGGAGAGCCGGGAGCGGGAATTGTCGGGGACGTTCGGGATGGCACCGGTGGGTTCGGGAAAGGGCGGCGGCGGCTCCGGGGCCCTTCGGGAACGGCAGGAACAAAACGGGAGCGCGAGAAACGGAATAAAAAATCCTAAAGGGAGAATCCCAAAGCCAAAAAACGATCCCGGAAGGTGGGGGAGGAAAAGCGAGAATCAAATCGATAAAAAAAGGAACGAAAGAAAAGAAATCTCGAGCACTGAAAAACGCGGAGTGAAAAAAGGGAATCCAGGGGAATCCAGGAGAGGACGAAGCCCGGAACGACCGGGAATTGTTGTTCCCGGGGCGGGCGGCGCTTGGCAGCCCCGAGGGAACAAAGCTCCCTCAAAAGCCCGCACAAAGGACGGCTTTTTCCGGGAAAAACAACAAGCGGAGCCGCTCCGGCCCCCGACAACCCCCGGGACGCTCCCGTGCCGGCCGGGGGCTCGCTCCGCTTCCCGAGGCAGGGAAATGGTGCTTTCCCAGCTCCGCCGCGGCCCTAATTACCCCTCATTACCAGCATTTAATTAATGCTTTGCCAGCCCCGTCGGCCTCTGTCTAAGAACACCTCGCCCCCGCGCCGGAGGAGGGGAAGGAGGGATTTGGGAATCTCGGGGGTGGGGAAAACCTAAACCCAAAGGGGCCCGAGCAGAGCAGGGCACGGAGTGCACCGATCCCTGCGGATGGATACGGCCTGGGGGTGGATTCCTGGAAAATGTAGGGATAAATCCATGTGTTCAGGGAAAATGTAGGGATAAACCCACGTATTCAGGGAAAATATTGGGATAAATCCATGTGTTCACGGAAAATGTAGGGATAAACCCATGTATTCGGGGAAAATATTGGGATAAATCCATGTATTCAGGGAAAATGTTGGGATAAATTGATGTATTAATGGAAAATTTAGGGATAAATCAATGTATTCAGGGAAAATATTGGGATAAATCCATGTGTTCACGGAAAATGTAGGGATAAACCCATGTATTCAGGGAAAATGTAGGGATAAATCCATGTGTTCAGGGAAAATGTAGGGATAAACCCACGTATTCAGGGAAAATATTGGGATAAATCCATGTGTTCAGGGAAAATGTTGGGATAAATTGATGTATTCATGGAAAATTTAGGGATAAATCAATGTATTCAGGGAAAATGTAGGGATAAATCTATGTATTTATGGAAAATACTGGAATATATTTATGTATTAATGGAAAACATGGTGATACATCGACGTATTCATGGAAAACATCGGGATCTATAGATTTATTTATCTGAAATACAGGAGATTTATTGCTGCATTTATATAAGATAGGGATTTAGTAATATATATTTCTATACACCGAATATATTGAGTGTATATATCGTACATTCTATGTAATATATATTTATATAACATGTGTATGTTATATATATAATACATATATTTATAAACTTATATATAATATATATTTATAAAACATGTATATTATATATATAATACATATATTTATAAAC
>VZTI01000933.1:2172684-2234997 GCA_013397865.1 Struthidea cinerea | reverse complement strand
GGGGGAAGCAGTCTACAGTATACTGAGTCAATAAAGTAATGCAAAACCATAAAACACAGCAATGATAACAACAGAAGATCAGTACATTACAAACGAAGTAAGATGGGGATCAAACAGTGGTAGCTGGAAATGACTGCATAGAAGCCAAAATAAGACTGGTCCTAATAAACAGCCAAAGTTGAACCAAAAAGCATTTGAAGTGTTAATTTATTAAATAACTTTATTTTCATGCCTTACAATTAAAAATAGTTGTGGTCAGGCATGTTGGGAGACAGGAAGCAATTGGAGTCTTCAAGCCCGGCTTTGTGCTTGGAAGGGAACGCAGCCTGACCCACGCTGCGACGCGGCTGTGCCTGCACGGGGGGGCAGCCAGGAGTGCGGGGGGCTCCAGTTCACTCACTGATTCTCTGCTCGGAGCTCTTCCCTTCCCGGCTTTTAAGACACGGAGGAGTTTTATGGGGAGTGCCCAGGGTGGGAGACAGAGTCACAGCGGGGCTGTGAGGGTGATGCCAGCCCCTGCTCCCGCTCAGCACACAGGATGGGATGCAAAGCCCTGTGAAATTGCCATGAGGCCCCATGTTCACTTCAGCAGGTTTTGGGATCAGTCTCTCACTTTGGGAGCCCTTTAGATCACATGTTCGAATCACCAGCTCAAAGCATTAATAATACCAGGAGTCAGAGCATTTATCTTCCCTTCAAAAGATCCACCAGCCCCAATAAGTGACCAAACCAAGCAGAAAACCCTACGAGAGATCAGCTTTCAAACCCCATTCTTCCATTCATATGTGCATTTGGAGTTATTTTTATTTACCTGGCATTTCTTTTTGTTGCCCTGGCACTGTGTTTTTAATTCCCCCATAGCACTCCTAGCAGCTCGCCTGGAACGAGCATCCTACTGCCCCAGGGCTCCCAGATCAGGCTGCTTAAGGAAAATAATCACCACTGAGTATCAAGATATTCACCGATAAAATAGTGACCGGTGGGACGGGTCACCTGCACGTGCAGAAAGTAGGAGGGTGCCCAGATGGTTGCAGAGTATTCTGAGACCCATAACAAGGGGTGCAGCCATGGGATGGGAAGAACCAGCAGCTGAGCAGCCCCCAAAATAATTGCCTTACTCTCACAGTAACTGAGCTGCAGCGGCTGCTAACTGCTGCCTGCAGAGCCGGTTTCATGTAGTGGCACAGGGTGATGGGTCAGCTAAAACAGAGCCCACACCATTTCTGCCTGATCGGTTGCTAACCAAGATACACTTTTCAGAGGCTGTTAATTGAGTCTGATGAATTTTGCTCCAGTGGGACCTATTACGGGCAAAAATACAAGTGACATCAGAGCCATAACTCATAAAAATCAAGTCCCTGAATTACATCTGAGAGCAATATGAAAATGCAAGTGGGATTTCAAATGGTATCAAATAACTTTCTGTCATACCTTATTAATACCACGGAGCTAATAGAAACAGCTATATTATCATCCTAATGTCATTATACATATATAATACACATGCGTGCATACACACAAACACTCTGTGTAATTATAACAACATTATTTTGTTCACACGGCCTGAAAAATGTGATTAGATGGTGGCTCTGAAATGGCAATATTCAATCAGGTACGACTCGTGTATTGGCTCAGAGCACAGTCTTCTACTTATGTAAAATTATGTCTCGTTACGTGTGGTGGTAGCGTGGATGGCTGCAGAAGAAAGAGGGAGCTGAGGCCACGGAGATCATTTCATCTCACGTCACAAGGGCTGAATTGTAATTTCAAAGCTGAAACGCTGATATTGTCCAGCGAGCAATCCCTGGCTATCCTTTCCTGTGTGGATCACTTCAGAAAACATGCTAATTTATCTGCTAAAAATAGCTGCCTTCTCACCAAATCCTGAATAAAATTTCTCCACTGGAAATGTTCCTAAATGTGACCAAACTATTTCTTTTATAATCATAAAGCTTGGAAGGGGATGTTGCCTGGTAGGACTTTTGATGGGCTTCACTTTCTGAATGACGCGCAGGAAATGCACACCAGCCATTTCACATCCAGCTCCTGTCAAATAATTTACCTCAACTGTTTTTAGTGAAAATATACATATGTGCGTATATATATAGATATCCCTGCATGATGGGGATAGCTGGGGCTGGAAATATCACCATAAGAATGCCAGGCCATATTTACCCAAGTCAGTGGTCAAAGCAAGTTGCTATTCTCAGTGTGCCGGATTTAAATCGGTTTAAGTAAACAAGCTGACCTCTTTCCACTTACCAGGTCTGAGCTGTCATGACTTTTTTTTTTTTTTTCTGAGAAAATTCCTTTTTTTAAAGAAATTTGGTGGGCCCCAGACAATGGTAAGCAGTTGTCTCAGAGGGAGCAGCCAGTGCTGCTGGGGAGCAAGTCAGGGCAAGGTGGGCTTCCCAGGCAGGGGATGCACCAGCCAAACTCAAATTTTGCCTTGTTCTGCCCTGCCCTCATATGAAAGCAGGGGACTTCACCTCCTTACTGACTTTGACTGCCTTCCTAATGCCCAAGTGCTTATGACAACTCTTGCTCACCTGTTTTGGGATTGAGTTTTTCCGTTTTCCCCAGTTTGGTTTGTGCAAGGACATTTGACCTCCCAGTTGTTGAGATCTTTCTTGCCAGCATTAGGATGAGATGCAGTGACACAGAGAAAGGCTTCCTGAGGTCCCCTGACTACCTGCAGGGCTGGTGTGTCCACAACTACGACTTGCTCTTCCCTTTGCACGCAGATTTTTTCCCAGTAAGCGCTGGGAAAAGTAAGTCTCTTCTGCAGTTATTCCCATGTCTTCATTCTTCACCTGAGATACAAATGTCACAAAACTGATGAGTCAATCATCTGGTACAGTTTAGCAACATTTAACCTTTGGCTAAGCTGTCTTTGAGCCATTCCTACCTAAGAAAAGCAGCTCAGCAGATGAGCTGCTGGGGACTGTCCCGCACTTTGCCCCCTTCCTGGTTTTGCCTGAAAACAGCTGTTGGCATCTGGTGCCGAGTGGCAGTGGAGGGGGAAACAAATCAGAATCGCTCCTGGTACCTCAACTCTATGGCCCGAAGGCTCCTTCTTGTCTTGCAGGACAAGTGGCCTAATAAGCAACTGCTCCTGTGTCCCAAAGTCACTGTGATTCCTTGCACTGGCATCGGGGGGATGGACATTTCTGCACCTCCTGCTGAGGCACCACCATCAACAGCTACAGGTTATAAACACAAGATGTGTATGGTAAACGCTGGAGGGGATGCAGAAATCGTTCCTCCTCCTCTCCATCCAGGTACACACATCAAACTAAAACACTAGAAGGGAAAATGAATTAATCTGCAAGTCCAGCTTTGCCAAACACACGGGGTTATCCAGCTGCTGTTTGCAGGGAGCAGGGATAGTTGCCATACCAGAGAGTCCTCTCCTCCTTTGCAGCTCCTCCTTTCTTATCCAAGTGAGTGGTGGACACATTTCTGAAGTACAAGAATCTCTGAGGTCTAACCACCATGGATTCAGGCCCCTGGGGATGATAGTGTTGGTGGGGTTTTTTTAAATCCTCTTGAGAAACAGATGCCTTGGCTCATCTTCATTATACCTAGCCTGATTTATTTTAATTGCTCTGGGTATCCGGAATACTACGATTGCATAATCTCATGCACATGCCTTTAAAAGGAAGCCTTGGCTGCAAAGCCAGGAAGGCAATGTTAAATACGGAAAAAATACTATGCAAAGTCTCATTTATTTTGGAAATCATTGGAAAGACTTCTACTGAAAATTCACAGCAAAACATATGCCACATTTGAATAATGACTTTGAGAGGTGCTTTACCTATCTTAGCAATAAAAAGGGATCTAAAAATTGCAGTCCTTCAAAAAGATCTCGCTCCCAAGCCCTGAATTTTGTTGAAACCAGAGGACAGTGTGATCCTTGGTGACAGCCACAGGGAGGCCAGAGCTGGCTGCTGGGCACTGCGCCTGGCAGCAGTGCGTCCACCCCTACCAAAATTACCAGAAAACAGCAAACCAAGGGAAAACCCATTCTGAGCAGAGTCAGTGGCAACCACAGGCTCAGCGTAGCAAGAAAGGAGGAGGCCTGATGAGTTCTGCACTTCCCAGGTTTAGGAATCCAGAGCTTCATCTCAATAAAACAAAGCAGGAATAACAGGACTGCAGAGAAATACCTGAACGTCATTCACTTGTCTTATCTGATGCAGTGCATAAGATGCCAAATATTGTCTGCTTGGGAAGAAAAGGTCTGCAGAAACCTTATTCCAGTTAGGAAAAAGTAGTATTTAACGCACTTTACAACTGGACGTAGAATAAGTCTTTATTCTGAAGTCATGTCAATATCTTATCTGTTATTAAGTTGCTGCTTTTCTGGAGAGAGGTCCATACCATAACAAAAACTTATTCTTTATCTGTAATTTTTTAATTTATCACATTGACCAAATTAATATCTGCCATAAATACTGTTCCTGAAGAAGCCGATAGGGGTACTCTGTGAAAGAATGTGACAGCACTAAAAAAAGAACTCCAAACCCTGCCTTTACCTGTGGCTTATTGATAATGCTTTCCCGTCTTCTAGGGAAAGGAAAAGCCACGAGTTTTATAGGCTACCTACACTGTGTTCATTATTTAAAAACACAAAACTGAGATTTTATTTTGCAAGAAATACGGCCAATTTGTCCTCATCAGCCTTGGCATCCACAGAGAAATGCACATGTGTGCTCTGTGCCCCAGGGAACACCCCACATATCCCTCACAGGGAGGGAGGAGACCGTAATCATATCTGCTGATTTTGAAGGAGAAATGTGAGCAGTTTTCACTTGGCATTATCTGGGATGTAACCAGATTTGTGCAGATTTGGCAGTACCCATTTGCCATGCCAGACCCCAGAACTGCAGTCAGTGCTACCATACCTGGCTGTCAGGTGCTCTGAGGGGCTGTGAGCAGGCAGCAACCCCCCCCCCCCCCCCCCAATTTACAGGATACACCTTTAAATGCCCACAAATTTACTTTGGGTTCGCAGATGTTAATGAGATTCACGTTTGGGAGAAGGAGCCCACAGAGACTATCAGGAATATTAATGTTAACACAGGAGTTTATTAGTGCCTGCATGTTGAGAAGCGGGTAAGGAAACCCTCTGGGGTTTGTTGCACTATCAGCAATTATCATGCGAGATTCTGTTCCTGGTTTTCCCGCTGATAAGGCTTGGAAAAAAAGGCTTCAGGACTGGTCTTTGGGCACTGTTTGAATGTGGATGTTCCCCCCATTGCCTTCTGCAAACCTCCATTTCTCAAACAAGAGCCAAGGGCTTTCCCTGTCCATCCCTCTCTGGAGATTTGCCATTTTTAGCTCAACAAACCCATGTGCCTTATGCGAAATTCCTACGTGCATCTGCCATCTCAGAGAATTAAAGTAACCCTTCAGGAGTGGGTCTGCACATCTGTTCTGTTCATGTCAAGCCAAGCTACAGCCTTCACTTCACTCCCTTCCCGTGCTCCTGTCTCTGCTGGTGGGGAGGTGTCCCCAGCATTGGACTCATGGTGGAAGCAACGTGGTGCTGTTGCTTGTTCAGGTGCCAAGAAGTCATCAGCAATTAGTTTCATGAGGAACAAACCATCAAGATGTGAGTGCAGGCTCTGGAAACCTGTCCCTGACACGCCAGAAACCCTTCCTGTCCCTTCTCTTCTTTCTCTTTTAAGGGGGTAAGGGCTATAAACTTTTATCTAAGTTGGGATCTGGTGCCATGATCAGCCTTTCTCAATGGTTTACCTTCTTTTAAAGCTCTTTATACATTAAAGAAGGGGAAAAAATAAAAAGGAAAGGAAGAAGCCCATGCTCTGGCTGGCTGATTGCAGCAGAACCTCTCAGCACAATCCAGGGAGGCTGCCCGAGCAGACAGTGGTGCCATGGAATTCAGCGGGCTGGTGGCAGGAGCACTCGGGAAGAGGCCTATGCCTGGGAGAAGATCCATTTCTCCTGGAAGCTTCATTAAGGCTCCTCTTCTGGAAGATACGGATAAAGACGAAGCAGACTTTGCTGGTTTTGTCATGAACTTGCCCACATCAGGTTCCTGAGGAGCCGCAGCATGGGTGGGAAATTTCAGCCGTATTTACATTTGGAAACAAAATACAGGACAGGCGCTTGCTCCGAGAGCTGCCCAGACCGGGATGAGGCCCCGTGGGCTCCAGCTGCAGGCTGGGCAGGTGTGCTGTGCTGCCACCTTGCTGGAGGCAGAGCCAAAAGCTCCAGCTCATTTTTCCCAGGTGGCACAAGCCAGGCACTGCTGGCCCCTTGCTGGGAGGTCACCAAACCGCCCCAAAGCACCCTTGGGCCAACAGTGCCTTCACTGATGGACGTGGTACCCTATTGGCACCCCCCAACACAGATGTACCAAGAAACCTTCCCAGCTACAGACAATTCCTTAAATGGGTCTTGGTTAAACTCCAGCTGCTCGGTGGGCTTTGAGAAGTGCAGCATTGCTGCTGGAGGAGCTCTTGGCTGTTACATTTAATTAAAGATTCTGCTGAAAGTTCTGCTTAAAATCACAATGCTTGCTGCTTAGAAAAGCGTAGGTGATTCCCCCAGAGGCCTGGCCAGCATTCCTGCTCCTATTGTACAACATTATTGATTAATCAAAACTAATGCTCACAGCTGTTGCCTGATGGATAATGTCTTTGGTGTTTGCCTGCATATAATTATTTACTACTTTATTGATGTTATTTATTTCTTCATTAAGTATTGTTGGCTGTTTAATTACGTGAAACACAACTGCAAGTGTTGCTGCTAAAAGCCATGGGAAAGGCTGCCCAGAGCTGAAATCTTTCAACCATAAACTCCAAAAAGAAATCTAAATATAAAAATATTGTAGCCAGCCTTTTGAGTGGAGGCCATCAAACCGCAAACATGTTACATGTCATCTGGAGGCTGATGCCGAAGCACCATGTTCGGATAGATTTGCAATGCTGATTTAATTGCACATGGCAGAGGACTTCGCAGACCTGTAAATACGTTTTATTAGCTCTCCAAAACACATATGAGAGGTTCTTATTTTATTCTTGGTAGCTGAATGTTTGAAATAAATCAAAGTAAAACTCTGATTTCCCAAAACTTACAGTCAGGAGTGCCTGATGAAGCTCCTTTCAACAACCATTCCTGGCTGAGATCTGAGGATTTCCCAGGCTGCCTGCTGGCCCTGTTCAGTGCCCCAGTGACAAACTGGGAGTCTCTCCAGGCTCTTCTCTCTGCCCCCCAGCTCTCTGCAAGAGACGAAGACTCAAGGGCCCCTGCACCTTCTCTGCCTCAGCACCCTGCTGCCCTTACTCTCCTCAGAAGCACCGGGCAGAGCTACTGCAGCAGGTCTGTGCCCACCCTCACTGAATTAGGGAGCTGATGTCTAATCCTTGGATCAACATGGGATGAGAAGGGATGTGCTGAGGTTTACTTAGCTTGTCACGTAAGACAAATTTTAACAGGACCACTTTTCTTTGCAACACCAAGCCATGGAGGTTTGGGGGCAAAATCAACATCTTAAATTGTATCTGGAAACCAACAAGCACAAAGGAGAAACTAGGTTTAAGACATGTTGTGGCTCGGAGCAATCTCTAGGTACTTATCATTTAAAAAAACCAGCCAGGTACATGACTACAAATACGGTATTAGAGAACTTGGAAGGATCTTCTCAGCCTGCAAAATAACCAGAGGACCACAAACCCTGCTGCAGCTCACAAATCATTAACACACCTATAACAGATCAGAAAGAGCCTCTGTATCTCTTTACTCGTAAAATAAAAATTCCTTCTCTCACATCCTCTCCAAACAGCCCTCATCAGGCCCTTTCCCCAGGGCAGGAGAACAAATTGCTCTGGCAGTCCTCACCTGGAGATCAGTGCATTTGTTGTTCGGGAGCTACTGGCCTGAATGTCTCTGTGCAGCTCCTTGTAGATCTCCCGCTTACTTCTGAGGCAGCGCATTACCATCAGGTAGGACTTAGCCCCTGCTTCATGAAAAGTACATAAGACAACCAGGTGCCAAACCTCTACCTTCCCTGTGGCCCTGTCCTAGGGCACAGCCTCTGCTTTTCCCATGGGAGCTCTGAGGGGGACCAGACTAACGCCTGGCGCCGTCAGGTCACCTGCGTCTGTTCCGACTGTCTCGAGCCCAGAGCACGAGCACAAGTTGGTTACAGGGCCCGAGTTCTGCCCATGCTCATCTCTTGTTTTAACTAAAACACATCAGGGAAAACCTGAGAGAAATAATAAGAAGAGAGGAAGAATAAAAAAACCAAACAATGATGGGTCTAGGGAATTTGGTCTCCATTTCCCTCTTTGTTTCCTCCCCAACCTCCACATTTTCATGCATTTCCTCTCTCTCAGGCCAGTTCTTCCTCCTGTCTTTTAAAATGTCACAATCTTTCCTGTATCCGTTGTGCCCACATTGTGAGGGTACCATTGGGCACCTTTCCAGCCGGGATGCACAGAGCAATGGGGAGCACAGCTAGCAGTTTCAGAGGAAGTCAAGGAAATCTTTATGGAGAACTTGGTGAGAATTTGGCACTTGGCATCCTTTTGCTTCTTTGAAAGTCCCACCCTACCGGAACAATCTAAGCAAATGTATGCCCCAATGCTGATAAATCCCTTTGGAGAGGTATCAAAGAAAATCTTGCTGGGTTTGGAGACCTTTGAAGAAAGGGAAATATCCTGCCAACCTGAGGCTGAGATCTATCTTGTTCCACCATGTGGTCCAAATCATCAGAGTCCTCCACAGTTCCCCTTCCTCCTTGGGGTGTGGAGAGCAGCACTGCCTTGCTGAAGAAAGGGATTTGCAGGCCAAGAGGACAGCATAATTTGAGAAAAATTCAAATGAAAAATTACTTAACAATGGAAGTTGTTACTGTGTCTAAAAATATCTCAGTGAGTCAGATTACTGAAAACAGCAAAGCTACGGAGCAAACCCCATAGCCTCTTCTCAGCAGTCAGCTGGCTTCATTCACTAGCTTGGCATCTCTTTCCCCTTATGTTTTTAATATCACGAGTGGGGTTTTTTTTAAGTCGACAATAAGTTAATGTTTAATAGGTGGCCGTATACAGTTCTGGGTGTTTATGCGTTCTCCAACTAGCCAAATTTGTAGAGCAAATTAAAAGTCTGTAAGACCAGGATAGGCGAATTACAGGTATTTGTTGCTCAGAAGCTATTGCTTCATTGTGTCCTGCATGCCCCCCAAAATAAACGGTTTCAATTATGTTTTCATCTTCCCCAGCAATATTAACACCTCTTGCCCCTGCCAGCCAGGGCCATCGCTCCTTAGTCTGCATCTGTTACAGCTCTGTGCACATACGCTTCCTGGGAATGTGCAACCTTGCGCGGCGCCGCGGTCCCAGGCTTTGCAGCGTAACCTATTAAACCCTCTGGCACAGGACCAGGTGCTCTGGAGAAGCATGGGAGAAGGAAAGGTGGGGACTATGGTGTTGTCGATGCCTTTTCATACTCATGAGATGGATGGGTGTGACCCTTTCTTCCACTGACAAAATATAAATAGTGAGAGTTTTCCACTCCCTGACGCTGAGTGAGCCATTCCCCACTCCACGCCGGAGGGGTCTCGCTTGGCTTCTCCAGTTTCACATATTTCACAACTTTGCTCGGCTGGTCTAAAGGTTCCAAGACCCCTCCCTTGTTCAGAGCTGGTGCCGGTGGGACCTGGGCTCTGCCCCTGTGCCTGCCCTGCAGGCAGCTGCGAGGGAAGCCACCAAATCCCCCAAACCCCCGTGACACCGAGGGGAGAGCAGGGCAGCTCAGAGATGCCACCTGCCCCACTCACATGCTGCAAGTCTGGGTATTACCCACTCCTCATGATGCAATGGGTTCCTTTTCCACGTTGCTGAGGTCTCCCTGGCGGTGCAGCCAGAGGTGGCTGATGTCCCTGGGCTGTTGCTGAGCCCACCAGGAAAGGGCAAGTGAATCCCCTCATCCCACCTTGTGCAGGGCAGCCAGCAGCCACGGCAAGATGGCAGAGCTGGATCTAAGGAAACAAAGTTAGATTTTTAGAAAAAGGCAGTGTGTCTCATGTTGTCAATGGTAAAATTCCCACTGGTAGTGGTGGGAACAGGATTGCCTGCCTGTTCTTTCCCAGGCTCATGAAGATTTAAAATTCTGGATTTCAAATGGTGGTTTATTTCTGGCTGACCTGTTTGGCTTGAACTGTTACATGTTTGCAGCTTATTTTTATGCTGCTGTGTTAGTACACAAACCTAACCAAGAACAAGATGTTGCCAACACTTTTGAGCCTCCACTGGCTGCACAGGCTGAAGTCTCCCAAAGCCATGGCAATCTCCCTGTCCAGCTCCTCTTGGCCCATGAGCACATGAAGTCATCAAGGGGAGGGAAGGGGCGAAGGCAAGGGCTTGTGGGCACATCCCTCCCCAGCAATGTCCCCCAGCAGATCTGGCACCCCACAAACCACTGCGGGGCGACAGGGATGCACCGTGAATGGTGTGGGGCATGCTGGTCAAAGAAACCCCTCGCGTACACACGTTTGGATCAGCTCATGTCCTTGGTTGTCAATGGCAGACTCTGTGACATTCCTCTGTGTTAATTTTTTCCCCTTCCCTGCTATTTGAAGGAGATTTTATCTTCCCTTCCCACACCCCTCCCGTCACCCCATGCCTGTTCCACTAAAACCTGCCTTTCGGGTCAGCGTGCTGGTAAGAGATTAATTTTACACTGCAAGGAACACCGAGCAGAGTATTTCAGCTTTGACATATGAGACGTCTGTTACAATACTGCAGTTTTTCTAAATTAAATATTAGGAAAAATTAAACCCAATTGTGGTCTGTGTTCCTATGGAAAATATTTCTCTTCCAAACAGTCCCTCCATGCTAAATGACTTAAGTAACTGAAAACACAATAAATATGCAGCAAGTTTAAAATCTATATTATTCAGGTTTTAAGGCTTATAACTAAAAGTGGTTTAATGTTTCATGCCTAATAATAGATTACTCCTATCACATTTCTAACCTTTATTTCTACCAGCTTTGAAGTCCAGCCATATAAAGGCTGTTTGTAGAACCACACGAAAGTTAAAGCAAATATTACTCAGAGTGATTCATATGAACAAGAATTTGCAATGAAGGCAGAGGGTTTTTTGTGTCTGTATCAAAGGAAATGAAATGTTTGCAATATTTTCAGTTGATAAATGCATTAAAACATTTTAGTTGCGTAGTATGAACATTGCTGACATAAACAGACTTTGACCTGAAACAGATTGTATTAAGCTCTGTGGGGGAGGCAGCATTAAAAGAAATAAAAATAAAATAAAATAAAAAATAGACATTCCTAGATTTCAGAATCTGCCACAAGGTCACCGCAGTCCTTAATTAGCTGAATACATTAAGAGAAGGCTGGAACACAGATTCCGTAAAGAGAGCAAATGTATGTTTAATCCTCTGTTCTTTGCTTACAGATTACCCTTTCAGAACGACTAACCTTATTTTCTTTTTAAATATCTATTTACCTTTTTGAGCTTTGCATAGCAAAGCAGGGTTTCTTTTTTTTTTTATTTCCTTCCCACTGTTGCAAAAGAAATTAATTTGTTGCTAGTTGCTATGCATTGGCAGGATTTCTGCATAAAGAATGTAAGCCATCTATCTTTGTATTCAAGATATAGTTAATCTGGCAGTTAAAATACTTTGGAAACATTTTGATGACTTATCTGGAAAAGTAGCTTTGCATTTTCAAAGAAAACTCAGAACTGTATTGCAAGAGAAAGATAAAAGATACATGAAGTGTTTGTTCCAAGCGATACTATTCATTTAAAGATCAGAATGTAACCCCACCCAAGCAATTATTGTGGAAAAACAAGACAAAAATCCTTATACAGCTTTCTGACACGGTCTTTATTTGGGAAACAAAATAGCTATATTACAGTTATAGTCTAATGGATTGCAAGCTGTTTTATTAGAGTCAGCTGAATCCTGTTTAGCATAAAAAAGAACTCTGTTTGCTATCAAGAACACATTTACATTAATATGACTTTGACAAAGTAAAATAAAATCGCATTAAGATGATGTAAGTAGATAAGACAATGAAATCTCTGTGAGATAGTTTTGGCACACCAATTAGAGTCAAGTCCCTACAGGAAAGAAACATATTTTTATACCAAGTATCCATGTGTTTTTAAATTGTAGAGTGGCCAGAATTAATCCCATGCTTAAAATATTTCCAGCCAGGGAAAAGAGAAAGTTTATTATTATTATTTTTATTTTTCCCTTGAAAGGTAAAATTTCTGATAAAATACATTTCTATTTGCAATAATACAAACAAGTTTTGTTCTCTGCACTAGCCTGTAATCATCCTGATTATTGCAAGGGACTTTCCAATATAGAGCAGCTGAAAACAAGGTTTTAGATTACATGGTAATTTAGGAATGCATGAAAAGCCAAGCAGTCACCATAATAGAGCACTGCACAAGCTTCATGGCTTTTACAGCAAAACATAACATATGTTTTGTGATTCATTCAAATGATTTTTCAAGTTTTTTGGTCAAAAAATATGTCAAGCTCTACTATTGGTCCTATATTTAGGGAATCTTACTCTTGAAAAACGACAACGACACCACTTCCCACTTTGATGTCTCCCCTCTTAGTTTGGTCATTAAAGCTCGGCAGTGATGGATGGTGATAATGCTGTGGGGTTTATGAGTAATCAGGCCTTGGCAGCCACAATATTTCTTTTGTAGTGAAACTTTAATATTCCTTTGGCCGTGCATGAACTTTTTCTGCTTTTGGAATTACACTGCATAAGCTACTCACTAAGCATTACAAAACAGATATTGCCCAAAAGCTGGTGTTTTATTTAACACCTGACAGGGTGAAGTATCCCCCCAGGACACGCAGAGTTGTGCTGTAGCAGCCCGTCTGTGGTCAGGGCACGGCTCTATTCACAGGAGGAGCCCCTGCCAGGGGACAGGAATTTTTTGGCTGTGCCCCAGGCAGGGCACCCCGGACACCCCCACTCTCCTCCTCCCCTTTCACATATTTTTAGTGAACTTGCTGCAGCAAACACCAGGTGTCTCCACTTAGCTGGGCTACAGCTTAAAAAAGGGGCCTGCTACCAAAATTAAAAAAAAAAATAAAAAAAAAATAAAAAGAGAAGGGGAAAAAATTAGGGTTGTTCTTTCCATGGCTTCTACTGTGCTTGTTGCAATACTGTGTGTGAGGATGAGGACGTACAGATGCAACATATTCGTATTTTATTTTGTCACTCGAGACACCTCTGTCAGGCAAGGCAGGACTTTCCAGAGTTTGAAATAATCCAAATTCAATCACTTTAAAGCTGCTACAATATGCAAGTCCTGGCAGCCGTTTTAAATTAATGGAACATCAGATGTGCTCTGATCCTCTCAATTTCCTTAGGCAAGGGAAATTCTGCTGCGGTGGTAGCGGGAGGGGAAATATAGGGCTATCAGTAAAATAAATGTCAGCTTTTGTCTGCTGATAGAAAAATGCATACAGCAAAAAAAGAGATACAGTATTTATTGCTCTGTAATTAAAATCTATTTCTATATGTGGTAAGGATTATCTTAGTGGTTTGGACAAGTGAACACTGTGCAGTCTGATCCACAGGAATGGACACTAAATAAAGCCAAAATACAAAACTGGTTTTTATTTGGCATTTTACAAATACAGCTCAATATTTTGCATGCATGTAGACATTTATTTATTGTGCCTGCTCATGTGTTTATCCATGAAAATATTAAAATGCCCGTCTTGAAAGTCCAGTTCCAGAGGACAGATTAGATTTCTGCAAGAACTGGGGGGGGTGGGGGTGGAGGAAGAGAGAGAAAATCTAAAAAAACTCCATCGCAAGATGCCAGCCCATGGTTTGGAGTTTACTTAGAAAGTGTAAACATTCATTGGGTTTGTCAAAAGGTTTGCAGACTTGAGAACCTTTTGATCAAACCTGGGCTGTGTTTTGAGGATACTTGCCCTGAAATACGGTTTTCAAGATGCAATTCAGTAGCTTTTGCTTTTGAAATACAAACAAGCCCAAAAATTCAAATTAAGGCTCTGAACATTGCATAAAAGCAGAAGCTTTTATGGTGCATGGTTTCTGCTGATCTATAGGGCTAATCACCCTGGGCTATGTCCTGTCTACAAGGGCCCACATTTCATAAAGTCTTTTTCCTGAAACAAAAATACAATGCACGCTGTCAGAGTTAAATTGAGAACAAGGTATTTCTTTAATTCCGATTTTTCAGTTATTTGCTTTATATGAGGAGAGCCTGGCTTCATCCATGCTAACTGGGACTCACATTGCCAGACAGTATGCTTAAAAGTTATTTTTAAAAATGCTGGGGTTTGAAGGCTCTTAAATCCTTTGATGTAAATGAAAATAAAATCATAGTCTGGAACCTAACAGAGACTTTTAATCTTGATCTTAAAAGCATGAATCATACTACAGCATAGAGTAAAACTATTTTCTGTCCTCTGCACTCACCTTCTCTACACATACTGATATTTGATATTTATAGGTGGCAATTAGAGCTCTCAGGTAGTCCCGGTGCCTCCTGCCAAGCTCTGTATGCAGTTACTGCCTTGCAGTCTATGGCTGAGATTTCTACAGCCTTGCTGCTTTTCTCATTTCAATATGACATTTCAAGCAAGTCTGATTAAAACAAAGCAAAGCAGAAGCAAAACGTCTCAAATTCCAGGTGTGTAATGTTGTGGCAACAAAACTCAGACCAATTACTGTCTCAGAGCAGGAAAACTAGTGGCAAGGTAGAGATGTTGCAATAAAATTACAGAAAAACTCTGATAGCCGCTCTGGAAAACGCAGCCACCGTTTTCTGCCAGATCTGGGGCAGAGCCCCAGTCCAGCCCCAACCCATCTCCAGAAGCTGCTTCACTGGCTCTCAGAAGTGCAGCCAGCACACAGATGCCAGGTTTCAAATACTGGATGAAGAAAGGCCAGCTGAAATATGGGGGTTTTTATCAGATTTTCATCTTGTAAAATTTCAGCTTGATGCTAAATGGAGAGCATCCCCTCCCAGATCTGCCAGCAGAGGCAAGCTTTCCCTACGCCTGCTTGGAGCAAAAGTTAGTGTCTGCCAGGATGCTCCCTCGGGATGGGCACTACGCAGGGACAGCAGGTACAGAACCCCAGGGCCTCTTTCAGTGCTCCCCAAACAAAGGCAGCAGAGAACTCGGCTGAGGATGCTCTCCTCAGCCCAAAGGGCTCCCTGAGGTCTCCTGCCAAGCCCGCTGCCTGGCAGCTGCAAGGGTGCAGCAGCGTGGCTGATGGCAGCCAGGAACATTGGTCCTTCACCCCAGTGAAGGGGTGAGCTGCGGGGAGTGGGACACAGCCTGCCAGTGCCCCTGCTGGTCAGCAGACGCGTGCTGTGGTGGGAAAGGGGTACTGGGGCCTTGAGAGGTGCCAGGGCAGTTACCAGATCAGGCTTCTGTTCTCCAAGATCCTGCCATGGTTTTTGTCCCAGAAAAAACTGTGATCGGCAAGAAATGAATTCCAGTATTTGTTTACTTTCTACAATCTCCTCCTGGTGAGTCTGAAGGCAATGCAGGATGCTTCCCACAGTTACACCCACCACCAAATCATGACAGCAGAAACAATCAAGATGGAAGTTCATCCTACCTTTATGACCCAGGCATTGAATCCCCATGTCTGAATCTTTCTGTATTTGAAACTCTCCATTGCCTTCATTGGAGTTTTAAGATAAAGAATTTGAAGATTTGTCCCTAAATAAAAAGTACCAAATTAATATAACAGCACAGTGAAGTTTCCATTAACTGCACACAACAGTCAAGATATTCAGACTTATGGCTCCCACTGCAATTGTAATTCAGTTTCCTTGCTCATACATAATGCTTTTATCTACTCTGAATGAGGTTATCTTTAGTTCCTTAACAAGCCCATATAATTCAGCTGTCACAGCTTCCATAAGAACAATACCTTGGAATTTCCTGCCTTTAATTTGGACTAACTCCTGTCTATAAGCATCACATTAGCAATGTTTCCAACTTGTGTGGTGACTATGAAATCAATCATTACATACACACGCTACATATATATTTATAATGCTCGACTATCATTTGCAGAGGTAACATCTCAAAGTAATGTTAGGATCTCCTCTGGATAAATGCAACAGCCCCAGCTGGCCTGCCTCCTGTCTGCTCCAGCCTTTGCAGCTGGGCTGTTCGCTGCGAAGGAAGTTCTCCTGCCCATGCAGGAGGAGACAACAGTTATGAACCTGCCTCAAGTCCTTCCCTACATTTTCTGCCATGAGGACTTCTCCTGTTGCCTGACCACAGGAAGATGGTGATCCTCAGGACAGAGATGCCTCTGGCACACACGACAGAACCGCAGGTGCTGCAGAAGCGCACTGGGGGAGCTCACCCAGACGCCCCATCGCTCTGAGCTGTGCCCAGCCCTCGAGGAGAGATTGCTACGGCTGCCTCTATTCCGTGAGGAAACCAGGCAGGACATTCAGCAGCTGAGCACTGAGGCTTCCCAGTTAGCCATCCTGGAGCGCACTGACAGATGGCTGGTTCTATTTTTGCCTCCCTTACTCCAGGCCCATTCATTCAGTGCACTCCTTTTGATTACACAGACCCATGTGCCCAAAACCTCATCTCCTTTCTTCTGAGCATGTCAGCTGGTCTGACAGGAGATGTTACCTTTCTCTAAACCACCGCTCTAGAGCTTCATCATTTGTTTTGTGGCACAAAAGAACAACTCCCGTTTGACTGTGCTTATACTTGGCAGTTCCTGCGAGCTTCAGACCAACAGCTCTTCACAGAAGTGCAAATTTTATCTCTCCCTTGCCCCAGAACCACCCCTCCTACAGACCAGCAAGCCAAGCTGGCAAGGAAGGGCATCAGCATTCAGGAAAAGGCAAGAAATATTCAGCACGAGACCTGATAAACTTCCCTTTCTAGGTTTCCTCCCTCAAAAGCACAGGTCCCAGAGTTCGATATACAGCAAGGCCAAAAACATAGGCATAGGCAGAGCAACCCAAGAGTGATGTGTTATTACATCCCTTCTCAACTGGCTCCACATTTTCTTCTCATCCCAAAAGTTTTCTAAAACTTTGCCTATATTTTCAAACTAAGAATGTCCTAATTTGTGGAATAAAGAGACCAGGGATCAAAACCAAGACCAACACAAGGCTGGATTAGGGTACCTCCAGCAAAACTCTGGGGGACCAAGCTGCAAGCTGTGCTCTGTGGGAAAGCACAGAGTGGCAGGAGCCCAGCCGAGGGACTGAGGGCTACCCAAGCAGAGCCAGCACCACACACAGCCATTTCTGCAAAGATTTCAGCCTGGAACCCACTGTTGTTATGCTACTTAGGAGAACAGCTCTCACCTATTTATCTCCTGTTCACTTGTGGTCAATGGTCTTACAGAAAAACAGCATCAATAATGAGTAAGTAGCAAAAGATGTGCTCTACCTTTCCAGCCCTGGCCATTAAGGAAGAGCATCAGGTGGTCCAAAATTACTTCACCTTAGTCATGTTGATTTTTACCAGCTGGGAATCTGGCCCAGGTTTCCTCTGGTTCAGGAGGGAAATAAACCATATAGTATCACGGCTGAGCTGACGATGCAGGTAGACTACAATTTCCACACAATGTGGCTGGATAGAGGATAAGGCTGTTTGCATTGACCAGATGGCACAAGCGCAGTTTACCAAGTGAGGAAAAATTATCCGGCCACAGAGAGGCTGCTGCTGGCTTGGCTGGGCCTCTGGCACCAACTCTCTGCACAAACCCCAGCTTTCTAAAGAGTCTGTGAGAAGATGCGGTCCAAGGCTGAGCAGGCGGTGCCAGTGACACAGTGGATGCATATGTTCCCAGGAATACTGAGGGGCAGCCTGGCACTCTGGCAGGGGCTGGAAGCTGCACGGCACATGCAGATGCAGCCACAGCTATCATTAGGGTTTTGCTGCTTTGGCACCTCTTCCTAATTTACTTAATTTCTATTTATGCCGTTCTGTTTCTGTTTTGAGCCTTTATCAGATGCTGGCATGTTTTGCGCAGAGCCAAACTTTGGAAGGAGGCTCTGGAAAGAAGTCATTTTAAGGGGGTGATTAAAAAATGTCAGAATACTGGGAAGGGCCATTCCCTAGTGAGGGGCGACCACTGTAACTGCAAAAAGGCAAATGGACCAGTCCCTAGGACTAGGCCAGTGCTCTCCTGCCTGGAGATGCAGGTCCCTGAGGGTCTGTGGAATGTACTTGGAGAGTCTGTGAGACCTAATGGGGAAAAACCAACCCTGTTGACAGTAGTTTTCCACACCTGAGTCTGAACCTCCACTGGAAAATGGAGAGAGAGATCTGCAAAGCAAGAGAGGTCAGAACCTACAGCATAAGCATGTCCCAGCTCTGTCTCTGAGGTAGCCAGTAATTGTGTCCAATTAATAAGTACTTCTGAAATAAACCACTTTAGTTACTGCAGTCATTCTGCAAAGCCCAGGCACGGGCGGGGGGTAACACTCTCTTTTCCTTGCCTCCCTCTGTGACCCAGTGACGTGCTTGTCACGGCTTGGCTGGAGGTCATAGGGAGGGAGCTCCTGAGAAGCAGCTTCTAGGGAAGAGTTACAGACGCCGTGTCCGAACAGCGCTGATCGACAGTGTCGGTGGTTAAACTGCGAGAGCTCCAGAACAAGTAGCAGATGAGAAGAACACAGCTGTTGATGTTGACATGTTGCTGGCCTTATGGAATGATGATAAACAGCTGGAAACGCACGTGATGCACTGGGGAATAGGGATAGAGTGAAGAATTTCAGGCTCACTGGAACATCACAAATGAAAGGGCAATCAACTGAGGATGCTGAATTCTTCCTTTACAAATCATTTGTAGATCCTTTCACTGCTTCATACTACAATGGCCATCAGTCCCCTGGCTTTTGGAAGACTCACATGGCAAGGCTGCAGGCTTCCAGGCTGACCCTGTTTCTCTTAGTCAACGACTGATGCAGAATGGATCCACAGATCTTCCTTCTTGGAGGAGCTTGCTTTCTTCCCCAACCCCCCGAATAATTACATGGCTAGTGAGTGCTCTGTGCCTGGCAGCCCCAGGCTTCAGACCACACTGCTCCCTACACATTTCCAAGGCCAGGTGGGCACTGACAGCTGTAGGACATCACTTCAAGTAATTTCCCAGTGAGACCAGTTACTGAAGGACTGAAAGCCCTGTCTAGAGCTACCTTAAAACTGGGAGCTTGTTTCTGTATTTCCATGACTCTGGTGTTGTACTCTGCCATCAGCTTTAATTGTTGCTGCTCTGAAGAAAGCCTTTGTTCAGTACAATTGCCTACTCCACAGTGACATCATCCAAGGCTGTGTAAAAAAAGCACAGCCTGGAGTAGTCAGCCATGTGATGATGTATAAATAGCACTGACAGAACAATATTATAAACTCTATTGGTACAGCTGAGATAAAGCTCGCAAGTTGCTGATTCATCTAAGATATTGGCTTGAGGGATGGCATGAGGTTCAGCTACAATAAACGTTCTCAGCTAAAAGCATATTACTTCACCATGAATCAGCTGCTCAGATCTTTCATTCTTTCCGAAAAGCACCTGTCTCTTCCTGCTTCGGTCCTCCATTACTGAACACATGAATTATAGGGCCTGATTTTATTTCTGCTTCCTTTATGCTGAAATATGCCACAATCAGAGAGTTCTCTAAGGCTTTATATACACATAGGAAAAGTAAAGCATTCCTAAAACTGCTTGCCAAGTGCTTGGTAACAGCAAGGTTTATGTTATTGTTCACAGCTCTGTTTCTACTTTGCCTGCCACTAGAAAAACAAACAAGGGACCATTATTTCAGTAAACCTGGAAATACTGAACCATACTTCCAACATATCTGAGTAGGTAATGACTAAGTCATTTTATGTCTTTCAGTAAGATCCATGAAAAGTCCAGTACATGTCCATGTACAATGTGGTTTTGAAACGGACAAAATGAAACCTCACAGCTTTATGCTGGGTCTCCATGCACTGGGGGGTGACAGACATGAGCTCTACCAAATGTGATTGCTTTGCAATTTGGCACCCGTGATTGCACTTACTGGTAACTTACTGAATTTCTCTGTGCCGGCAACTCAAGCCCACCCTGTGTTCCTCGACAGCACAATCCTACAGTGTGATCATCCCCCATGCGAGCACTGATTCCATGGACATCCTGCCCCACTGGAGCAGCTTGCTCGGTACAGGCAGAGCACTTCATCTGCTGACTGCATCTCGCTTGCATCAAAGCTGCTCGTTCAGGGCCATTAAAACGAGCAAGGCTTATACAATTACGGAACTTTATATTAATTTTTAAAACTTGCAGATGTTGCAATCTGTACATATGGGAATAGTGCCAAATGTTATGATGACAGAAAAGAGTTATATTGGTCGGGGTTTAAAAGTAAGGAAGCAGGAAAAGAAAAATCTCACCCTACCGCTATCAAGGCACTGCATGTATCTGGTTTTGCACGCAGCTTCTGGTTAGCAGCTTTGCTGTTCTGATAGTGAGTTAATCAGCTAATGTTTTTGTGAGCACAAAACCAATAAAATGGCGTGGGAGGAAATGACAATAAATGACAATAAAAATCCCTTATTTGCTTTTGATGTGCTTTTACATTCACTAAATCTTTCTTGCTCTGCCCAGAGAAGACCTTTCTGCACTGAGTTTCAGACAGCAATGCCAGCATATGATCCTACTGATATCTGCTGCTTGTGTCAACATCCTTCTGCAGGGTGTGCATCCTTTGGGATGCCACTGTGCCGCTGTGCAGTGGTTCAAAGAACGTGCAGCTCTTGGGTTATTTTGGCTGAGGCTGCTGGAGGATCAACAGGCCGAGGTGCTTTGCAGAGAACACTGAAGTGACGCTGAATGATCTGCATAAGCAACATATGTTTTATATTATCAACATCGCCTTTGTATTCCAATTGCATGTCAGTGCTGGTAGAGCCTACTGATGCAAAGACCAGCTCCAGCTTTGAAGCTTGGGACAATAACAAAATAACCTGCTATTTGTTTATGTTAGTAATAAAATCTACCATCAACTACTATTTGGTTGTGGCCTTAACAAGAAGGCTGGCCAAAGGAAACCTCCTCAGTAAATAGGAGATGAAGGAAGCAGATGGGTTGACTGTGGATTTTCTAAATCTAGTCCAAGAAGCTGATGGTTATGATTAAAAGTTTTCAATTATTTTAGACCCCAGCTTTCCAAAAGACTGCTCAGAGGACTAAGAGAGATTGTAGCATTCTCTTCGTCCCTGGATAAAGGCTTTGAGAGATGGTGCAGAGCCAAACGCTACAATTACAGTTTTCCTGAATCCATCAGAAGCAGCCAAGGAGCAAGGGCACATGCACTGCCTCAGCATCGTAGGCTCTCCCCATTGCTGTCTTCCTCTGATGCCTTAACTCTCCTCCTAGAAACAGAGACTGGACAGAATAAGGAAATAAAGGTCGGTATTTATTTGGAAGGCCTTCAAAGGCACACCCTGGGGAGCCAGAGGCTGCTGCCCAGATGGACCCCAAGATGGACGACAGGTCACGAGTTCGTCACACTTTTATAGGTTTGGTTCATTTGCATATCAGGGTCAATTCTCCAATTAAAGCTTCAGTTCAATGATGTAATTTCCCCAAGCTTGTCCCCCCTTTCAGAGGCTTTGGTTTACACAGTTTGGGCCTAGGACGGTCTGAGCGTCCTTGGAGAGCAGGCCTGGAGAGGCTTTGTTGTGTCTCCCTAGCATGAGAGAGCAGAAATGAACAGGCTACAAGAAACTTCAGAGCTACACACTAAATAGTACAGAACCTGAAAAAATACAAAAGTTAAAACCTAAGGCATCACCCCAGGCATCCCTCCCTGCTTCTCCTGTGTCCCTGCCTCTACTCCTTCTGCCACACGGTCAGCTGTGTGGATGATCCTGTGCCCTGGGCTGGAAGAATGTGTGCCCTTGTACTGTACTACGAAGCCATCTGAGGGACTGCAGCTGCATGTGCATAATCACCAGATAGTTCTGAACTGAGATCTGTGCCACTGCAACTATAGGCATGGTACCTGGGAAGAGATCAAAGGTGCCTTTTGCACACAATCAGCTCTTACGCGTTGGGGTTACATTTCTGAGGTAGAAAAAAGCTGGTTTATAGAGCACACCTAAGCAGGCAATTCCAACTCCTGGTATCTCTTCCCCAGTATCTCCACCACTGGTAAGCATGTGAAGGTAGTGTTACCTCACCCAGCCATGGATTTTACCACAGAGCATTCCTGTAACACCACAGACTCAGGTGTAAGACTTCCAAAATAGCAGCACAATTCATTTCCGTGCCCAGTTCAATGGAACCTCTCTGATTATTTTCACAGCATTCTGCAAGGGTTGTTTCTTTTCCTGCTGCATGAAACAGAAAAGCTCCTAATGTGTTCCTAAAATGCCTTGTGAGGTTAATGTGACTTATTCTCTATCATCAAGAGAATGATACTGGAACGAAAGAAAGTGTTTTTTTTTTCTCCAAGTTTCTTAATATTCAGTCCTCATATGGCATAAGGGAGTAAACTCTCCATTACACGAAGGCAAATACCAAGAAATCTGTCAAAGCCAATAGAGTTATTCTGGACACCTGAGTAATTTCTCCCTTGGTATGATTCAGTCTCCAAAATCCACTTTGAATATCCTTAATAACTGTTTGCTATTCACCTACATTTTTAGCTTTCTTATAACTTGAACTTTTTTCCATGTTTCAGGGATAGCTGGAGTCAGTCTCTTTCAGATGATGCTGTTTCCCCAAGTTGGCTTCCCTATGAATAACCTCCATCATCACTATGCTACTTTTGCTCGAATGTTTCATTTTTAACAATAAACATCTATCCCAGATGCCTTATTTTCAGCTTCATTAAACATTTTACTAGTTCATCCTGAGTCATGTCAATATTTACCTTGGACATGGTTCCGTATCCTTTCGTTTCTAAGACCAGAATTCTCCAGACAAGCTTATTGTTCCTGGCTTGACTTCTACAAGTCACAGCTTAAAACTTTTTTTGATTTATTAAACAAGATGCAAATTCACCCAGCCATTTGCTTTGCTGCGTGCTGCCAGCTATGCCTATTCCAAACATCTCTGAGCTGATTCACTTCAACTTCTGTGTACACGCAGGCCCCAAACCTGCACTCAGTTACTGTGAGGTAATTTCAAAGCCATTTAATAACAGCAATCAGCAGAAGAGAAAGCAAAAACCAGGTATCAACCTCTTGGGCACAGAACCACAACAGACCATTTCCACTGACCTTTTGCATCATAGGAAAAGGTGTCAGGAACAGAAGGAGTTGCCAGGCCCTGCAGGGTTGTGTTGGCCTTCACTGCGCAAACCCAGATGTTTTTCTGGGAGATGGGACTGCGCTTCCTCATTCCAGCTCTTTCCCCTGCTCCTGAGCAGCAGAGCTGACTTGTTCTGAGCTATGCAAGGGACAGCTGAGGCATCTCAGCGTGCTCATCCCCGAGCAGTGCTGAGCTGCTGCCCACAGCCATCCACACCCAGGCTGCTCCTCACTGCTATCATTGCTCCTCATGCTTGCTTCAGGGAAGTTCTTCTAAATATGCACAAGACCACAGGGAACAAAAGTTTGAGAAATGGAATTTTCTGGATAATTTTCTGGATCTTTACACTGAATTTACTTCAGGTCCTGTTTCAAAGCAGAAGCACAAAAAAGGTAGTTTGATGTTCAATATATTTATATTTTACATCCACGTACTGCCCTGGAATAAAACATTTTGAATTTTATATTGGCTGTAAAAAAGCAAAGGTGTCAAGCTGGGAAAGTGCTTTGAAAATAACAAAGGACTTTATGTGAGACTGTTTGAGGTCATTTTATATGTTGTTCCTGACTGTATTTAAAATACCTCCTTTCAGTTTGAAATGCCTTTGTCACTCAAATGAAATCAGCAGTGCAGCCTGGCAGGGCAGCTGGGCAGGCACCACAAGGGGATACACAGGGAAAAAAGTACTCAGAGTTTTGGACACCTCCAAAGTGAATATTATACTTGTGCCATCAACCCACATTTGTCAAGAGGTGTCAGCATGGCCTAGAGAAGCAGTGAGCTACGTTCTTCTGAGAGGGGAGGCAATTTCACATCACATCAACCTCCCTGAGCAAGGTACTCCTAGGAGCAGGTCAAGGAGATGGCTTCAGATGTTAATCCAGGTGTGCAACACTTTCCATCAGAAATCCAGGATACTGAGCTGAGTTCACAGTGCAACCATGTCAGTGATGGCCACACATCACTGTGTGGCAGACACATGGGGCTAGTTTAGAAATCCCTTGCTTGGGTGATTTGGCAATAGCAGCACAAGTAAATAATTGCTGTAGCCAGCCCACGTGCTGTTGCCAACATCCCAGAAAGAGCATGTCCACACAGTGAAATGAAGGCAATATTTCTGTGCACCCCTGACCCCACTCCAGCTCACACACTGCTCCCCCGTGCTTTGACCCAAAGGGCTGTACTGCTGACAGGACAGCTGAGGGTTTATTTGGTTTGGAACGAATCTGCTCAGCTCTAAAGCAGAGGTGATCATTTTCTTCTTTTGGTCTAAGCTAGAATCAGAGAGATGAGCTTGAAACAGGGCTATTCAAATTCCTCTCTCTGCCCTATGTCCTCTGCATATTCACTCCAGTGGGAAAAAAAAAAGCAGCTTGAGGGACCACTGTCTCCCAGAAACACACGGAGATGGAAGATAAAAGGGAATGGTTGAATACTAGATTAAATGCAAGTTTCATGTAAATGATCACTTACAGAGACCTAATAAATGATTCTGTGCAAGGCATTGTCAGAGGTTTTGCTCTGCCATTTTTGTTTTGCATGTGTATTTAGGAGCTTTTTTCCCTTAGAGGATAATGTTCAGGTTTTAAAATTTATATTAATCTGTCACGACATTTATCTGTCACTCTTTGAAAGGGCTTCTTTTTTTAATAAAGTGTCTTTTTTTCTTTTTCATGTGCTGCTATATCAGAATGGAGTATTTAGGGTAAACCCTTTCAACAGCAGTGCTGCACAGGATGGGACGACATGTAGGAAGGCAGCTTTTTAGAGAGTATAATCTCTTTTGACCCAAACGACTAAGAAGAGTTTTAGAGTTTTTATATTTACCCTGGTTAAAGGGGACTGTCAAAGGGTCTTCACTGCAAATCTCTCTGCTTCTAAGCACAGTCTTCATTTCCAGAGCAAAGGAAGGGACAGGTTTTTGTGATAGACCCCCCCCAAAAGCTCTCAGGGTGGGAGTTTGTTTTGGGTTTTTGTTGGTTTGGGTTTTCTCACCACTATTGGGCCCAGGGTGCTACTCTAAAAAAATTATGAATTGCTCCCTTCAGAGCAAAGGTCTTTGACAGGCTGTGCTGGGCACCATCAGGTGTCCTCTCCCTGCCCTCCATCCCACCTCCCAGCCGGAGGGTACCACAGGCAGCAGGTACCCACCTCCACCTCCCTGTCTGGTGTGGCTGTGAAAATCCCCCTGTGAGGTGCAGCCCATCCTTCCATCTCTGCTTGGAATATGAATGGGGAGGAACAATAAAGGAAGGTACCAGAAAAAAAAACCTGATTGCTGTCTCAATGTTTCTTGTGCCGAGTGTGCTCTACCTCGTGACCCAACTAAAATGACATCGGGTTATTGTGCCCTGATCAATCAGTGTGTTTGCTTCTTCTCCTTCACTCTTTGCCTGTACACCTTCAATTATTATTATTATCCTCAACTGGTTTTTTTTCTTCACATCAAAACACCTGGAAGCATTCCAGTAACTTTTTCCTGCTGCTAAATATGAGCATTTTATTTTCTAGCACACTTGAGCTTGCTTTACACGTAGTATTTCACACCGGGCCCATGACTTCAGTGCTGATTGCAAGACAGAGCCATGCTATCCCACCTGTTTGAGTTCTGTTTTCTCTGCAGCTCCAGGAATTTCCATTTCACTTGTCTTCACTCCCAGCAGCCATCCTGCATTTGGCCATACGTTTCCTCCTAGAACAGAGGCGACAGTCATTCAGCCTGCAGGTCATACCTAGATTATCTTTAATCACTGTGCAGCTTTGCTGACTGCAATCTCATTTCTTCTTTCAGAATGAGGGAAAAACCCTCCATGAAAAGACAGGGAGTGCAAAGATACTTCTGAATTAGTCACAGAAAAAAGGTTCAAGGCTCAATTCTTATTACCAGTCTCTCCATTGGAAACACAGGGTGACTCCAGTAAAATCAGTGGGACTGCAATGGTGTAGCCAAGATCCAGATCAAGACAGAGGTTTGGAAATAGGCTTCTCTGAGCATTTCTTTTTATTAGACATCTCATCTCCTGCTTTATGGGTTATTTTGAAGGTTTACTGTATTCAGGTAGAAGCAGGAGTTCAGATTATGAACTTTGATCACTCATGGTTTATTCAATATTTTTAATAAAGTTTGAAAAGGTTCCCTTCCATCAAAGAATGTCCCCTTTGATTAATCAATTGAATTTGATTTTTTCTTCATGGAGAATACAAACCAGTGTACTCCTTTGCCAGTTGTTTACAGGCAGCTTCACAGCACACAACAGAACAATTATTTTCTAAGTAAAAGAGCTGTGATCAGAAATGTTAATAAACTACTCAATAGAGCAGAATCTTTTGCTTCCTTTTAAAAAAAAAAGGCCACACAATAAAGACATATCAAGCCATTTTTAATATAATCTGCATACTTTCCAAGTAACATAGTCAGTGAAACAGAGCTGTCTTAAATGGCCTTCTTCACATTTACAGCTGTAACAGCTGCAGTAGCAGCTCTGTCGGACTTGATTTTATTCAGTGTGCAGGATCAACATAAAATCTAGGCTGAAAATTAAAGGGAGTAAATGTCCCCCTGACAGTCAAGAGAATGATTTTGGTCCAGGAGTACTTCTGGTCACAACTCACTTTCAAAAGCAGCTTTGTCATTTGTGCCTGGCCTAGTCCCAATAAGTACTATTATGATTTGTTACATTTTCTATAGAACCAGGAGACCATTTATTAGCCCCAAGGTATTGTATTGAGCTTCAATTATGTAATAGGCATTATTCCACTGAATATCCGAAGCTTTGTAAGAAAGTTTTAGTTCTGGAAAGAAACGTACAAGGTTCTCAAATGATTTTGAGGAAGATCAAACTCTCCCTTTTTTTTGCTAGTTGAAAGAGGAAAGGTTCCTTCTTGATATGAATCATGAATATTTTGAAAAGACTTTTTTCTAAAGAAAAAACCTCCTTTTTCTTTGAAAGCCATTGATAGCTTGGGATTCAAGCAGAAAAGAATAAAAGAAGAAATAATACTTTCTTGCTAGGAGAGAACGTGATAGGTATGCTGCCAAATTAGTAAGATTTTAATTTAATTATAATGGAGGAGTGCATGTGTGATTTGCCTGCTTATGAATGAGGAATGGGGGTCTCCCACATGTGGCAGAGGAGGGGCAGGTCCTTAGCCCTGCTAAGGGCCCCTTGGGGCTGGGTTTGCAGCCGGTGCATGATGCCCATGGCTCGACTGCCTGTTGAGTGCCCTTCATGGTTCAACAACACAAACTACTGGTACCTCATCCAATCCCAGGCCATCTGCATCTCCCAGACTTGTCTGGGACCAGATTAACTGCCATCAAATAACTGGTTAACTGGTTACCTGACTGCCATAAAATAACTGTTACTGGGCTGCCATAAAATAACTAATAACCAGTTATCTGGCATCACCCTCCTTCTATCGTCCCTTAGAGTTTGTTTAAAAAAACCCATAGATTTTAAAAAGCACTGACATCTAAATAAAAATTGATCAGCTCCAAGCAATTTCACCCTTCACAAGCCATTTTACATGATTGAAGGCTTCAGCTCCCAGTTCTCAGAGGCTTCTCCAGCTCTCAATCATGTGTGAATTTTCCTCTGCTCTCTGTCAACAGCCAAACACAGCAGTTCCTGTAACCACTAGGTAAAAGTCACTCCAGCTGTTGCCTCTGATTTTTCATTTTTTTAAACTAATAACAAAGACCCTCCCACACACAATGCAAATACAACACATACATGCAACAGCTGTTCTGCTTCGGAGTAGCAAAGCCAGTTACTCCAAGGTATTCTCAGGAAATGGAAAAGCAGTGTTCTTAAGGCTGACAGATTTCTGAAATGATCTTTATTTAACGTATGCTCGGTTTAACTGGTATTTTAGTAAAATGACTCTTTATGCCAGCTGAAAAGAAAGTCGAAAGTAAATCAATGAGATTTTCTTTCAGATAGACTTCAGTATCTCAAAAATTCACCAGGGGGAATGTGCTGCCAAGGTTGCCCCCCCATTACCAACCCAACCAATCCCAGCACCACTGCTATGACTGGGTGAGACTACAGCTATTGCATAGGTGCACTTGCATCCCTTTTGCCCTCTGCAAGAGCAAGGAAGAAGAAAGAAGGTGATGGATAATGCATTTTAACCATAACCATGCCATCCCCTGGTTATTTTTGCAGTACAAATGAGTTATGTAGGGATGAGCTGCATTTGCATTTCATTCACCAATTCCACTCAGAGAAGCTGTTAAGCGCCCTTATTTTTCACAGTAAGAGAAAGAAAGTTTGATTCCCAGTTTATCTTAAAAAATGTGAACTGAAGTAAAACGCATGTGCAAGTAGCACATTTATTGCATCAAGGGAAGTAAGGCATCAAGCCAGAAGCTGATCTTGTTTGCCACTATGTAAACGATGAGTAAGTCTGGTAGGGTCAGCAGAGCAGCGGAGTCACATGAGTCACAGCACAGTGCTCTTTGGAAAGATGGCTAAATATACCACTACAGTCGCTTCAAGAAAAGCTCTGCGTCAACTTCTAATAAATGCTGGCGGTGACGCTGAGCTCTGGGCACTCATAAAGCCAAAAGAATGAACAGGAATTAACAAGTGGCCTTAAACACATATTGAAGAGAATGGAAGTTTTGTCTGCGCAAGAACTGAAGAATCAGACCTTTGGTAGTGAAAATCATGACTTAATTTTTCCGCCACACACATTTAGCAACCTTTCAAGTGGGTCTGGGGGGGGAAAAAAAGTAGAAAAGGAAACAGAATTTTCTTCAGGATCAAAGTACAGAAAATACCACTAAACTCAGCAGAACAAGTTCATGCAAGTTACCACTCAGCTCTATGAAAACACATGATTTTTACCAGGCTTCTCCCAGTAAATTATGACTTGCTCCTCCCAGGGAAATGCAATAATGAACCTACTGTTATCAATGAACAGGGACAGCCACACCGACAGAAGCTAATCCAACACCACATCCCTGTGATTAAGCAAAACAGTAATTCCAATGAATACTCTTTATATTTCCATCTGATACACACAGTGCTGAATGTGGAAAAATAAGAGCTCAATAAACCATAAAAGAAATGCCCTTTGATCTTTTCTTTTTTTCAGTGGGGCCATAATTTAGTGCTATTACAACAGTAGTTTCAAGTAACCAAAATTGCTTATCAAATGTATGTTTGCATTCTCTATCAACAAAGTCCTGAATTAGAAGAGATTTCATAATTCCTTATGAATTGCTCTCCTACCCCGTCTTTCCACTGGAAGCCTGATTAAATGAGTATTATTTCTTCTTAAGTGGTTTTACAGGTCGTTTATCTTAGATTTATGAGTATCAACCTACTTTAGAAGGTATTAGATAGCTCTAACATTTGACACGTATTCTCTAAATCATTCACAGTGCTCTCCATTTGCACTAGACGATTGGTAATCTTCTCAATATTAGGTTTTATTGACAATGCACCATATAGAGTCCTTATTATGTGGTAATGATTTAAGATAGGTGCAGGATTGGGAACTAATAAATCCAAAAGCTCATTTTTGATTGTTGACACAGAGCTGAGGAATAATGTGCATCCATCTAAATCACTCTGTTTCTCAATAACATCACACATACACGTGGTTTAACCTGCTCGGAACGCATTGCAGGGATGTGCAAACAGATCCCAATTCTTGCTTTGAGCCTGATGGATTCATGCTTAAGACTGTTTTTACTCAGAGAAAACCCCCAGCAGAAGTGAGGCTCCCCTGTGGTGTGGAAGCACTGGCACCCACCATTCAGTGTGAGGGAGGAGCAGGGGCTCATCCCGGCTGTCCTGGCTCCTGCCCAGCTCCCCCGGCTCACCACGGGCTGCTGCTGCTGCCCCAGCCCCAGCAGAGCTCTGTCACACCTGAGTCACACCACGGTAAATATGCCCAGTGAGATCAAGAAGCATTTCATCTGAGTAGGGAGTTAGTAAAACCGAGATCAAGGGCTTAAAAATCGTCCTCATAATTTATATTTGGGAGACAGCATTGAAAGCTGACATATATAACAAAGACATACCTTCATGTAGCCCCACATAATAATAATTTCACAGAAATATTGGCATTGATAGTAACAGACTTCACTTGAATAATTGATTCCACTAATTCAATAGAAGATTAGCCCCCATATCTATATTGCTCACAGAAAATTGGAGTAGAAGATAAAAAAATTAAAGTGAGAGCCTTTGGTAGCAAATGAACATCTTTCCACTGAGTTCTACAGAATTAAAGTCTCATCTGCAACCCTGTAATCCAAAGGTATGTCTTTGAAATGCAGTCAGGAGATCTGTATCAGTCCTGCTTTTGTAGTATGTCACTGGAAATGGTTTCTGGGGCATCGGAGCTGCATGATCCAGCGATTTGTTAAGCTGGAAAGTGACATTTCAAAAAAAGGCTGGAATGATCTCAGAGCAAAACCAACACAAAAATCTGCATCCCTCTTTTATCCAAACAGATGCCTAGTAAGAAAACCCTGTGAAAAATTTGGGTTAGTGGCAAAACTGCCCTGTGACAATTGCACACCACAACTGTGAACAGCAGGGAAGTACAGCAAAGGGGTGTCTTCCTCTCACCTTGCTCATTCAGAAAACACCCCAAAACCCTAACTCAGGCTAGAGGCCTCTCAGGCTCACTCAGATATTCACAAATGAGTCAGTAACAGAGGAAGTGGTGCTACTAAACACTGAGCACCCCAAGCTCCAATCAATGTAAAATACCTTTTTAAAGCAAAGCCTTGCTGTTCCCTTGTCTTACTTTGGCAAGAGCAGGCCCAGATTTACTGGGAAAAAGGAGGAGAAAAATAAACCAAACCGAAAACAACATCCTCCCAAATGAGGGCTCCCCAGGGCCATACACACACTTCTGCCCTCATCACGAGGGAGCACATGCAGCCCCCCTACCTACTAACCCATTAGCAGGCAATTTTCTAGCACACTGTCAAAGAGCAGAATTATCACAAGTTCCATTTTCATTACTAGTGGAGCTAACTGCATTCTGAAATGTGCTATCTACATATTTTTAAGCTTGTTTCATTCACTCAGTTCCTAAATCAGCAAAATTTAACAATCAACATCTTCCTGCCATGAGTGAAATTTCTTTTACTACTGGGAAGGAGGGAGGAGGTCAAGAAGGCTTGGGAAAATTTGTTAGCATGATCTGTAATATGAATTTGGCAGAGAAGAAATTGAGAACATTTCTTTGGAAAACAATCAAAGGGCAAAGTTTTCCTCTCGGAGCTGCGTGGTAATTCATGACTTACATGCTCCAAAGAAACTTGCTGCTCTGATGATTAGAATAGCAAACTATTTGCTGTCTGCCTGACAGACCAAAGATGGTCATTTTTCCTCCCTTTGTCAGTATCTTTCTGTTCAGGCAGGGCCACGCGTGTGTCCCTTGACACACAGATAAACACTGAATGATGCATCTCTGCTCGGGAGGATTAATCCAAGTTAGATATGGCATGAAAAGCAGTGACAAACAGTAACAGGGCATAAATTCTGGCTGAGTCTTGCAGAGACTGACAGATGCTTTCTCTTACCTGCATCTCAGCTGCTCCTGCTGTACAGGAAAAGTCAGCGTCTTCATGGTTATCCACTCACACCACCTCAACACACACAAGCCACCAATATGGCTGAGGATCCTGAAAGCCTCTGAGCTGAGGAAACTTGAGCCTTCAGCATCCACTGGAGCTGAGGTTCATCAACACCGCAAAATGACAGCGTGGAACTTACTGCCATTGAATAGTATGGTGGGCAGGAGCACAGCTGAGGTCAAAAAAGGACCAGAGAAACTCACAGAGATGATGACTTTGATGATGTCCTTCGATTTCAATCGATGGGTGCGTACTATGGCTCCACAAGTTTCTAAACCAGCAATCCATGGAAGGGGTATGCCCTTAGGGTGCCCTGTTCCTGTGCTCTTCCCTAAGCATCTCCCACGGCCAAAGCCAAAGGTAGCAGCCTGGGATACTTCGATCCTGCTGTCCAGATATGACATTTTTGATGCAACAATCAAGGCAATCATAAAAATAAGCAAGAAAATTGTCTTGGCTGAACTTTAAAAGATGCAAGATTCAAATGTCAAGAAAATGTTGTATGAAAGATCTCCAGAAATGTCTGGAAAGAGATAAATGAAAACTTTGAGATATTCATGTAGACTAACCTCAGTGAGGGAGGCAGAATCCTGATGCCACCTTTGCAGTCACCGGAGGAACAGGCTCACCTAAAAAGGTGCTGCAAGCAACCTCCAGAGGCTCCCACCATGAATGACCATCCACATCAGCATCCTAAAGAGATACAGCTCCACCAGCCTTTCTCCAGGAACACAGAAGTACCATGCTCATTTAGGAGAGTAAGTTTTTTGGATCATTATTCCTCACAGCCTCCTGATGTCAAGGCCACAGGTCTCCCCTCTTGTTCCCCCTACCCTACCTGGCTGGGGTGCTTGTAGCAACTCACCTTTTCTTTTTCTGTTGAGTCAGCTGCAGAAACATTCAAAAACACATTCAAAATACACACAACTCCCAGCAGGCCTAGGCAACTCTGTGAGTGAAGAATTGTGCATGAACAAACCTCCCGTTTAGTGCACTCTCTGTTAACAACAGCACAGGCTTTAAAGTAGCACTACTGATTTTAAAGCAGTCCATTGTGTAAAATGTCAGGTTGTTTCTACCCTGGAAATATTTTACATTCCGTTCTCTTTGCAGCATTACGAATTCCATGTCCTGTTTAAGGCTCTGCATCTGAATGGGACTCTCAATTACATGAGTCACTGCAAATATCTTTTGATTTTTTTTTTTTTTTTGGTACATGTGATCTGAATCCACAACTGCTGGAGCTTGAAGCTTGCTCTGCACACTCAAAGTGCCACAACAAAATGGGCTGAAATGATCATTCCAAACATTCAGTTTGGAGCTGCTCGTGGCAAGCAGCACAGTGTTTTGTCACTGCTGTCACTTCCTTGTGAAGGGTGGTGGAGAAGCAGAGGAGATTTCACCTTGAACACAGCCCTCCCTAGACTGCCAGCTGACAGAACTTTGTGGTTCTCTTGTACATCCTTCTGGGTCAGCCCAGGGCCAAACCTGTGCTCCAGAGGCTTTTCAGGTAAGTCCAACATGCCCATCTGGATGGACGTGTTTGAATGGTCAGTTGGATCATGTGCTGAAGAGCCTGATTTAAACAGGCCAGTGCTGACTTTGCCCATGTTTTGTGGTCAGGTTGGCAGTGCAGGTTATTGAAGAAAATGTCTTATTCTCACTTGTGAAAAGCAGAATTTGAAGCCTACGCACAGTGGCTTTTCTGGGAAAACAATTTTTCTAGGAATGCCAGTTACAATTTTAGGAAGGAAACAGTGTGGCAATTTTCAAATTCAAATCAAAATTCGGTGCAAAAGAAGAGAAGCAAGGCTTGAGAAGAAAAGGTCATGACAAAACAGGTAAAAAACTGTCTTCTCTTTTTGTCTCCTTTCCCATCACTTTCAAGCCGGCTTCTTACTAGAAAAGCTGCTTTCCATCTAAACTTCCATCACACTGTCAGTGTAATGCAGAAAAGCACTGGCTGAAAACAGAGCTTTCCTTTTACCAGAGGATAATTACCAGTTTTTCACTGTCTCATTAGAAAATTCTAGTAAAGACCAGGACTTTGCCATGAAGATGCCAAAAAGCACCAATATTATACCTTAAATAGGAGAAATGATACTGTTTCACCTGTCCTCTGGCCCTGGAAAACCACCAGTTCCGTGGCAGACAAGGTAGAACACAACACCTCTTCCCTTCATTTCTACAAGATCTATCTGCTTTAAACTGAGAGCTCTATAGGGTGGGAACCTGTTAGGAACTATGTTATGTATGTGCATTGTAAAGAACTTTGTTAGATTAACAGTGTGGTAAGAAAAAAAAAAAAAACCAAAAAAATCAAAGATAGTAATACCAAAGCCTCAACTGTAGGTCCCAGGAATGACAGCATAATTATTTTTAGAGATGACTATAGCAGTAACTCAACATGACATGAGAGACTGGAGAAACAGCAAGGCGGATTTAAACCAATGGGAAAGCCAGGAATGCAGAATGGAGACTGTTCCTAATGCACCATATTGCATCTGAACATTTTGTTCCTACCCATCTCTCCAAAGCATGACGTTTTGCATTTCATATTAACATTCTGAAGACATTAAAGGATTCTTCAATTCGATGTTCATATGCTGTGTCAGAACTCACACTCTGACTGCTTAGAGAGATGCTATGTCTACCTTTTATTCATCTTCCCTCCCTCAGGCTCCTAACCATCCTCCTTCCCACTCCCAAAAAATCCCAGGCTCTATTCCTTATTGGTAGCATGATTTAGTTCAGCAGAAAGTTGGTTACAAACACAGTTTGTGGGATTTGGACTTCACTCTGGATTTCTGCACTACCTCAGCTGTTATGCATATGTACTAAGACTGACTGCTAACAAATCATCACAGTAATACTTGAGGTTCATATACTATTTCTCATCTTCAAAGCACTTTAAAATTTCCCAGAGGTTCTACAAAATCTGGGAGAGGGAGAAAGAGCTATGGGCAAAAGTCTGTGTTTAGCATTGATCTTAATATAAACCACAGTTAGTCCCTTTCTGCTTAGCACTACAGCAGGAATGTTGCAGCCCTCAGATTTAGGTCTGAAGTGCTAAACAATGCTAAATTGCCAATAACACATTTTCACTAAAAAGTATTTAAAATACTCTTTGTCATATGGACAGCTCTCTTCAAAAGTTCTGTTCTCACCTTTGAGTTCAAAACTAGGGAAATGGTGACATTAGCATAATGTCTTGGGAGATGGATTTATGTATCAAAATAAAGGACATTTTGATTTCAGAAAGTTTTGTTAACAAAAAAGTCATATTTCATAGGAATGAAACAACAAAGAACATAATCAGGAATCAAAATATTTTTTTAAAGGTAAAACTAATAGTGCTTCACGAATTCCCTCAGTGTTCAAAGCAGAACAGTCAGCTTTTAATAGCTGAAAGGAAGCTCTCACAAATTTGCTGGCCAGCACTGGAAAGATCAATTAAGAGAACTTGGAAGGGAATCATTACAGGCCTTACTTCTCCTTATCACATATCAGGGGAAGAATTTTTCTCAGTGCACGAGACCAAGTAAAATGCTCTGTCCCCTCCAACCAGAGAACCATTGGCTTGCAGGAGCTCCGTGCCCACACTGGGCACGCACTCTGCAGAGCACACCCAGGCTCCTGGTGCCCAGGCAGCTACTGGGTGCTGTCTTTGGCGGTGGGACCGCTTCCTGCTGAGCGCACGGGAATGACCCTTCCGGCTGCACGCTCGGCGCTGCGCCCACCAGGAGCAGCCCCTGAAAGTCAGGCAGCATCAAATCAGACCTTTTAGGAGAACTGCTACCAGCTATTTTCTTCTTTTGACTGGCTGAGTCAGGCTTGCAAATTTTTTTCATTTACCACCATCAAAAAATGAGGATGAAATGAAACAAAATCTAACTTTTTACTTAGTGGTAAAGAAATATGAAAATGCAATGAATAAAACACTCCATTTCCCATGTACTCTACTAAACATGTAATCCAATCCAGCCTTTACGCTTCAAAGCACGACTTGTATTTCACATGCTTTCTAGGGCACGGAGTTCTGTGACACAGTAAATACAGGCTGCAAGGTTGAAACATAGATGTTAAACCAGTTCTTCTGAGGTCATTTATTTGGTTGGATTCCTTTTGAGCATGAAACATTTCTATCATGTCTGACAAAATATGGAAACATTCTCAGATGAAAGGATACATGCATTCCAGAAAAAATTCCACTGAAATCTAAAGGAACTCTTCTTGGGAATACTGAAGTGCAAACTCTTCAGTTATGCAATTTTAATATGGTGGAAAGAAATAAGTGTAAGCTATTAAATTTTTTTTAAAGCTTAGGAAGCAAATTAAAACGAAGTAACATACATATTATTAATGAACAGCTACAGTGAAAAGTGCGTAATTACATGTTAATTAAATTCTCTCCTTATTATATCTGCAGTGCCTCAAAATGATGTTTTCTCTCTATGTATTCTCCTTGTAGCAACATTCCTGAAAAAAAACATAGGTGTAAAGCAGAAACTGTTAAATATTTCACAACTGGGAGAATGAAACTGCAGCTTTTTTTTTTTTTAAGCTAGAATTTCTATTCAGAAATAAACTGAACTTCAACATGTTTTAATTATGTGTCCTTCTGTTTATAATCTTAAGTCTAAACTAAACAACAACGCTGGCAGAACACCGTAAATTTGAGGGACTGGGATGAAGTACTTCTAGGTAAATGTTAACAGAACCATTTTCCTCTACACAGAAATAATTTTGTTCAGGCAGCGAGCCAGCCTCTGTGTGTGCCATCCCCTACTGCCCAACTCCTGCAAAATCCAGCATCACCTTTCTTATCTGGCTATTTAGGAGTTTTCAATTTTTCTGTTCTCCAAGTCTAAGCTTCTTCCTGCATTTGCAGCTTTTCATTTATGTCTGCCTGTAAAGAAAATCAGAAGAAAGACGTGGTTATGATGGAGCTATCTTAGGCTGCACATTGTCTTTGTGGTTTTGACACAGTGTAGTGCAGCAAGGCAGACATTATCCTGCACACCTTCCTGTTTTGCAGATGGAACGGTGTTGCAGCCTGTCCTTACGTGATAACACGTTATCATATTGCCGTGCACAATTCCGATGGATGGCACGGCTGCCATGAGCAGGAAGTGATCTGGGACAGCCATTCCTCATGTAACCTTGTCTTGGGAGATAGGCTGATTTGCCTGTATTCTCAGACAGCCTTTACCAATAGACACCAAATCAGAAAAATTGCTTTGGGATCTGGTTGTTGCCACTGTTTTCCTTTGCTGCAGATGTTTGTTCTCTAATGTAATGTGTTTTATTGAAACAGTGCTGGAATTAGAAAGCATTACTGAAAATGAACAATAAAAAACCGTATTTCTGTGATGCTTCTTGTCTGTCTTAATTACAAACACAATTATGAATTTGTATCTCATTCTGGAAATCCAAACTGCTGTAGACACTGAGTGTTTAATTTGCAATGTAACATTTGTGGGGAAGGTACAGGGGTTGTGACATATTCTAATGCAATCTTTGGCAGTGATAATGCATAGCAATCTCTGATTCTATGGCACTTGGAAATGTGGGATCACTGGAAAAAGGGCCACAAACACTGGTGTTTTATGGGTAATTTATGCATATTTATCAGTACCAGCACTGACTACTGCAAAAATACAAGAGAAATGGAAGGAGTGTAATGACAGTATTACTAAGAGTCATAAAGTTTTGTTCAAACAACTTGGACAGGCTCACAGGACAGGCTTACAGACTCTACATAAGCCGTTCCAAAACTCAGAGTTACATTCTTAATGGAATTTTGATAAAGCAAATAGATTTCTCCCAGAAGTGTTTGCAGTAACGCAACATTTTAGGAACTTTGTGGCTTGCCAGTCCTAGAAATCCTTGTTAGTGCTATTCTGCAATCTATCAATGGGCAACCACAGCTAAAATGTTTTCAAAGTTCTCAGTAGCTCAGATTAGAACCAAAAGGCTGGAATTTCTCTCTCAACCTTGTATCTTTGGAGACAGCCTTCACCATACTCAATCCAAGTGTCAACGAATATGTCTTCATCTCTTTACATGATGTGTGTACTTGGTTGCTGGAACACTGATCCCCTGGGCTAATTCTCTCCCAGACACTCCAGATGCCTTTTCTTCTCCAGTTTTCACATACCTCTGTCTCTGGTCCTACCTCCAGTGAAAATCATCTGCCTCCACACTTTACTATGGCTGCTGCCAAGACCACTGAGTGTCCTGAGTGTCAGCACTGTGACATCAGACTAAAAGTTATTTTCAAGACTCAATTAGAGCAACAGCTGCCTTGTTAATGCATATGTTAAGACATAATGCAGATTGCGAAATCATATTTCACACATAACAAAAAATGGTATGAGTTTGATCATGAATCAGGTAAAAATCTAATTATAAGATTACTTCAGAGGTCAAGAAACTGAGAAAATGGGTGAAAATGATACACTGGTGAAAGAATTAAAAACTGAGGGGAAATTATTTCCTTTGTATACAACCAGAGTCACAAAAGAAGAAAAAAAAAAAGGCATTTTTCTCATCTGTGCAGTTTTGTAAAGAAAGAAACCTCTTAGCACTGATATTAATGGCATCAAGGTCAAGTGAAAACCAGGAATTCCCTCTTTTCTATTGGCAGAGACCAGAATAAGATAACATAGGCCAGAGATTCCCTCTGATTTCTAAAGACATTTTGAAATGGAATATGAACTCAAATAGGTAGATCTAATGATGGCATCGTGATCCTAATTCATATTGCCCACTGATGCATAGTCCAAGTAAAGCAACTTATCAATACCACACTATTTTCAGATAGCATTAGGTATTTATTAAACTGCTGCTTAGTCAACAGTGTCTAATGTGCTGTATCTGAAGTTCAAAGTGCCTAATGCCACCTGCTTGTTGCCAGTAAGACCAAATTCCAGCAGTTCCTTGGTGCAACTCTCCTCTAGGAGGTTTGCTTTCAATCATTTCCTATTAATTCCAGAGACAGTAGCTTCCTTCCCTTCCATGAACCTCACAGAAAGAAATCATGGACCCCTCAGAGTCTGCAGACCACATACTGACAGCTGATCTGTTCCATTAAGGCAGCTCTTGTGTAGTCACACACCTACCAGACAAAGCCTAAAATTGGCATAAATGAGTCATTTCTTACACAAATTGAAGGACGTGTGACATAGATGCATCTAACAATTTATGTTAAGCACACATTACATATACTCCAGCACAGCAGCTGAGTAGGAACCCCTGAACCCCTGAGAAGGAATTTTATCACTGACATCACTGAGAGCAGGATTTGGCCCATGTTTTTGACACTTCGTAAGGCTGAAGATCTATGTTGTCATATTACTGAGTATTTTTTATCTTATCATATGTAAGCTGACTAAACTAGGAGTTATTTATAGAGGCTAATTCACATTTTTACAGCATATGGATGTGCTTTTTGCCAGCTTTAGCACAAATACAGTTTATATTCATTAAGACTGAGCTAGCTAATTAACCATAGACAGAATTAGTGAATAGCTTTCTAGTAATAGTACCTCAAGGTTGCCAGTAATTTCATTTGGGATTTCACACACTGCAGACTTCTCATCTTCAGCAGTGACTCCAGCCACAGCATCTGCCTCGGAAGACGCTGCCCCTGGACAGGGCTCTTGCAGGTCATCCCCCTGGTCAGACCCCTGGCAGCAACCAGCCACAGGTGTAGAGTTAGAACATCCTCCCGCCCTCTATGAGACCCAACAGCGCCAGCACAAGGACAGGCAACAGTCCTGCTGAAACAGGACTGTTTTTTCCCAAAACCAGAGCTGCTTTTGGGAAGTGCTGCCTTGACAGAGACCATTGTGGCTGTCCCACACTGTCCAGGCCAGGCAGACACAACCTCACACAGGGCAAGAGCCCAGAGGGGCTCGCTCAAATAAATGTCCTCTGCTGACTGATTAATGCATTAGAAGTAATTTCATTCACTCTTAGAAGAGAATGCATGCTATGATCTAAATTTCACCAGTGACTGGGATCCAATGCAAATTCATAGAAAAATAGCTTTAAAAAAACCCCAAAATGAATTAAAAGGAACAAAACTATACCTGAAATTCTGTCGCTGAAGCTGAGGGGGGAACTGCAGGCTGGTCAAGTTCAATCTCATCCTGGTAGTATTAAATAGAAAAAAAGAAAAAAGAAGAAAGTAATTCATGTTTAATTATTGCTCAGAGGTTTCTTGCAGATTTTTTTAAATGGAAATGAAATGGCTGGCAAACAACAGAAAACAATACCTTTTCTGTTACTATCCAGGTGCTCAGAACTGCAAAAGCATTCTGAAAATGATTATAGATCAGCTTTAATTTCTAGTTGCCTCTCAAGGGGCCCTCTTTATAATACTTGGAAAGAACAGATGATTTTCATAATTTTGTAACAGTACAGCTTCTTACTCATGTGGATAATTACGTTTAGAAAACACAGTGCTCAGGTAACATTCTGTCTTCCCAGTGCAAATCTGTCACTTCTCAACAGGGACCTTGCTGCAGCTCAGAATTGCAGGGCTGTATCAAAGGAGTCCGTTGGAGTGAAGTCGCACTAAATCAAATAAGGCCCTAAGAATAATATTTTAATATGTAACTAGCATTTAAGAGTCGCTAATGGTCCAAGTTTTGCTGCTTCATCTTGTTCCTTTGCTGTGACCATGGGAACCTCACTGGTGTTCTGCTGGTGTACTGTATGTGACCTGCAGCTCCAGGAATGCTCTGACAAGGACAGGGCTTTTCCCCCTCGGAGCAGCTGGATGAAGCAGCGAGCCCATGCTCAGGTGATGCAGAAGGCAGCCCTGTGTCCTCTAAAGGGACAAGGTTTTGTGTCCTGCTTTAAAAAAATGGATGACAGAGAGCATATGTGCCAAATAGGGTGAAAAAAGGCATTTGTGAACAAGCAAGGAGCAGGCTACAGCACTGAAATGGTGTGTCTGGGGCCTCTACAGGGGAAGTGCCCATCGAGAATATGAGGCAGATGTTCCAGTTCTGAGTCAGCGATTACAAACAGGATTTTGCTTGGATGGTGTAAGTAAACGACATTAATTCACATCAGGGTAATTGCAGCTCCCATAAATTAATTTCCTCATACTTTTGAAATTGTAGCTAAGTTGATATTTGGGTCATTTAGTTATTTGCTACAGTAAAACATGCTGAAAATATTAAAGATTCTATACATCTGCAGAAGTGATAGCAAAAACTGAAAATAAAAGACCTAGCCACTTCATTACAATAAAAATCTCTTTTGTAGTCCTAAAAGCTTTTCAGAACTTCTGTTTGAACTCTGTCACTACCTCCAAGGTTGCCCATCATGTGTGAGCTCAGTACAGCAGGTAGACAGTATTGACCCATGTTTATAAGAACCTAAAAGGCTGACAGAAAGATTTGCAGATTATAACTGAGGAGAAAAATAGATTTATAGAAGCCTTTTCCTCTATCACTTGTAACTCAAATTTTTAGCACTTTGTCAGTGCCTACATACTCACAAAAGAAATAGTCAGAAAGTTTGGGGTTTGTATCAAAATGAAAAAAACTGACCTAAATTGTATTTCTTTCAAAAATAAAGACACTTTGTTTTCAAATTCTACTTTTTAAAAAAAACTAGGGCATTTAAAATTTAGCAACTATTTCCACTTTCTCTGATTTCTTACCTTATATTTTCTTATTAAAAATATTAGCTGAAGCTGATGAGAATTCAAAATTACTTTCTGCTTCCTTAAAATAATATTTTTTGCTTAGTTAGTTACCTATTCACTCAAAATATATTTTTAATGTAGATTAAATCATTATTCCATTTATTCTCTCCAGTCCAAATTTTAGAAAAGCAAAATAATGTAAAAAAATAGACCAGGTTTTTAGAATCAATTCCAAGCTGATCAAATACACTTTTGTTGCATGGATAAGATTTTCAGAGGTTCTGTTTTTCTGAATAATATTTTTACTTCACTGCGTCTTTTTACAGAAAGCCATTCTTTACTCATCTGTTCCATGTCTAATAATAACCCTTGGATCATTAAGAAATAACTAAATTACAGCAGAACTAGTCTCTTTAATGAGCCATAATAGTCCCAACATTCAGCCAAAAGTTTTTTTTTAAAGACTGTGAAACTTCAATGTAGAATATGAAGCATTTTGTTTAGTAATAACAAGTTTATGAGCAGGACTACAGTTTACAGCCAAAATATAGTGACCTAAAAATGCCATTCTGCATTGCTCCTTCATATACATTGTGTCCTTAACAAGTCCAGGGGAAAATGAGAACGAATGAATTGTGGCGAGAGCCCGAAGCCAACAAACGTATTTAAATGAATCCTTCTGATGCAATACTTTCCTTTAAAAAATACAATTAAGTCTTTGTGTTTCCTTTGAACAAAACCTCATGTTTAATAGCACCGATGGCTCTGTAGTAAAATCTATTTAAAAACAGAGAAGGAGACACAGTAAGTTTTATACAGTTACAGTGGCTTTAAAAAAATGTTGCTAGTTTCTGAAGTCTGAGTAAATTTATGGTGAATTACTCCCACTGACCTACATTAAAAACTTCATCCTCCTTTTTTTAATTCCTGAAGATTTGTCATTGTGTGAGCATTATTCACTATGACAAAGATGTATTACTCAAAGTGTCCTCTTGAATCAATATAACTATCGAAATGTGAGAAACAGTTTGGCAAGATGATAATGCCTTAAAATTAATTGGCAATATTTTCCTGCACATTGCGGTCCAGCGGGTCCACGGGAATTCAGACATAAAGAAATTGTGAGGCAGTTGCACAAATGTAGCTGGCATATCAGTGTCAGCTGCTCTGAAAGAGACTGGAGGGACAATTAGGTGCACTGTTCTTACCAATTCCGAGGTGAGGTGGGGTGCCAGGAGGCCACCTGGCTGGGAGAAGGCAGCACAGGTTGATGTGGGACGGATGGGTCAGCACCACTTTCCCAGCCCAGTGGCACCAGCCCAGCTGAGAACTGCAGCTGGAGCAGACACTGCTCTCAGAGGACAGCCCTGTGCCACAGTCCCGCTCTGGAATTCTTTCTGGTACAAGTGTGCATAAAGACAGGTTTGTATAAAAAGCGCTGCGTTGTTCTGAACATAAACTCACACTCTTTTCTTGCTGTTGAGAGGTAGCAAATTGCCTTTTTACAAACGTAGGCAGAGAAAAGACAGTAAAATAGTACACAGGGAAATTTCTAAAACAGGATAATGGCAGGGAAGAAGATTGGTAAAGCATTCTAATAGATGAGTTCCACAGATGTGGTCGTTGTTATAAAATTTGCTTTGCATAACTTACCAATATACCATTACATTTTCCCCCAGATGTTATCTGTTACTTAAATTAATTTTGCTTAAGTTACTATTATTGCAGATTTTATCCACGCTGTATTTTATTATTTAAGTTTCTGTGGCATAAAACAAGCCCTGGCTGATAGCATTACATTTAATAATATATATAAGAGGTTTTAGTATTATAGAAATGGCTGCTGGGTATATCTTAATAGTCATAGCACAGAACGTCTGCTCTCAAAATATTATGTAGATTAAAACCAGCTATTTACTTACACTCTAATTCAAGGCATTGGAAAGGTTTGCAGTATTTATGTATGTGGTCTGAAGGGAAACAATCTACTCCAGGAATAAATATCAGAGTTTGGAAATTAGCAAAGCTAAGGTCAAGGTCAGTTTGGATTTACTAACATACTTGCTGAAAATGAGAATTCAGAGTTTATGTTTACTTATTTCATAAATGAGATAAAAGACTGAGGGGGTGATACATTTGCCTCTTTGGTAGAAGGCTTTTGTATCACAGAAACATTTTAAAACCACCTTTTCAGCTTGATATTATCTGAAATTCTGTACTCGTTTCCACACTGTCTTAACATAAACTCTCTGCAGCTAATCTTACCAAACACAGGAAAATAATTATTTATAAGGATTGGAAAAAAGATCCCACATTCAACACAGACCATTTCTAAAGCCTTGTAACATGTCTCAAAGCCTTTCAATGGATTCGGGTTTGATTTATACGAATGGCAGATGAGTTTCAAAAAGGGAGTTCTTTGTGCATTATTCTCTATATTCATATCACCTGTGTAGTTTGTACTTGTACGCCATGGGACCTTATGCTACCAGAGGCCTGCACAGATTTCTCTTATATATATGTGAGATTTGCTATCAAACAAACTCTGTAATACAGGATTTACATCAGTTTGCTATTCATGCTAAGCATGCCTGGCCACATACCTACAAATGTGCTGAATTTCAGCTGCTGGAATAAAAGACATTTACAAGAGATGGTTTGTTGGCTGCCTGTATTTCACGTGGTTGAATTTGAATGAATACCTAATGGACAGAGATGCACTGACTCAAACCAGCCTGCTTTTTTTTTATCCCTCCCCTTTAACCTGCCAGTGTATGCAAGCACAACAAATCCCCCCCACCTGCCTGCGGAGGCATCGCCCACCAGCGCTCCCACAGGAGGTTCCTGGGAGGCTGCTGATAGCTCTACAAATACATCTGCCATCCTCTTTTGCAGCAATTTAATACATGAGGTCCAAAGGACCGAAGGATTTTACGAAGCACTCAAAAACTTAATCCAGATATCTGATCTCTGTGGTGTGACTGAGGTGGCAGAGCTTCCTCCTGCACACCCTCGCTACATGGATTTGTATTAATATTAAAAGTAGAATTAAGATCAATGAGGGCCTAAAACTCTGCCTCTGAAGGATGTTCCCTGGTTGCTAATGATGCACATGGAAATTCTGTGCGCTGTTCCTGGGCAGGAGTTTTCAAGCCACTATTCCTAAAAGAGACAGAAGTTCAGTGAGTCAAAGGTAGGCTTTATGCCCTTCTTCCTGCATTTCAAAATCCAAGTGAATATGTTCTAAAGAGAGTTTTCCATGTTTCTGAGCTGCGATGTGAATCGACTTTGTTGACAATACATTAGTAATTAATCTAGTCTAAAATAGCTATTTGAAGCAATTTGGTGCCTACATTGACAAAACAGGATCTCCTCCTCCCCCCAGGAAGCTGTAAATCAGTCAGTGACATCTGGCCTCAAGGACATCAGAGTCATCTGAAATGTGGTAATTTATATTAATGAACATCAATATTAATTTTTAAATAAAAAGAATTTGCTACTGCCATTATGTTTACATAAGAAATATTATTTATAGCTTGTGTTCCTCCTTTCCTACATTTTGCCCATAAATTACTGTAAGGAAACACAATGTCACAGTTATAAATATTTTTCCTTGGAGTTAAAGCTTTTACATATCCTCTTACTGTTTTCAGTAACTATATGAGGACAACAACCAGGATTTTCTTGCTACTCCAGGAACTGCTGCCAATTTTAATGCTTGACTGAGTAGAAAAGGGTGCTTCTACAAAAACAACCAAAGCCTTCCTCTCTAGAGATATCTAAATGCAGAATGTCCTTAATACCTAGATTCTGTAAGAATCTATCTATCCTAACATACCAGGAAAAAAAAACCCAACAAACCTCCCTGATTTTAGTAGGCTGCAGTTTTCTTCTACTGCTTTTACCAAGCTTCCAGTTATTGCTGCCAATTTGCAGATTATTTAGAAAGACAAAATGAAAGACATAGAAAAAAATATCCCCAGTTGGCTTTAACGCTGAGGACACATCACTAAATGATTCACCTTGGAATGGTCACTCTAAATTCGCATTGTATTTAGCATTGCCAAATCTCCTAGAGTTATGGGATTACAAGAGAATCTCAGCTTTCATTTAAAAATAAAGTTAGCTCTTATGGTTGCAGAGGAAAGATTGAAAACATAAATCTTGAAAGCTCAAAAACTAGACTGCAAGGAAAAGGAACCAAACAATTCCTTTTAAGCAACTCATGATTTTTTGGGATATGTCTCATCATTTTAAATGCTCGAGGTGAACATAACCCTTTTAAAAATAGTACCTACATATTTTCAGGAGGGGTGAAGGATTTTTTTTTTTTTTTAGTTTTTGAAAGTCCAACTCTTACATGTCTGGACTCTTCAAAGTACCAACCCCCACTTTCCACTTCAAGGGCACCCATCAAACAAGCAAAGAGACGCCAGCTCCTATTCTGGCTGTACAGTCATAATCAACAGGGATCTAAAGTCATTTAAAAAACAAAAAAAAACCAACAAGCACCTTTCCCACAGTAACCACCTATCTAGAGCTACCAATGTTTTTTAAAAATGAAGGCCCTTTTTATTATTCATGTGATCACACCTGAAAACCATAAAAGTAAGTTCTGTTGAACCCAATGAACAACAGGCAGTCTAATATTTTGGTGGCATCCACCTTCGTCAGGTTGGAGCTTTACACCTCCTTGTTGTACATCTCTTTTCCCACATTATTTAATCAGTAACGATCCAATATGAATGCTGAAAATGTTATGATAAAAATGTGAAACCACACGTGGCCAGGTGCATCTTGATACCTCTTTCCGGGACCAGGCTTCAAACATTTTATAAATACTTGCTGCAATTCTATACTCTCAGAAAACCAATTTGCATGAGATCGTGTGCCTTTGGCAACAAAATGGCCTATAAGAATTAAATTGCTTAGGGGGCTGGTATTCATCACACCTGCTTTAGGGGCTCTGTCAACCCCCTAAACCCCTCCTTGCAGGAAGTGCAAAGATGATTGCCTCTCCTGAGAGACAGTCAGAGCAACTAAGATGAATTAAGAACCTAAAAATTCCTTAATGTACCTGCCCTGGACCGCAGCAAGCACAGCCTGCTCCCTCTCCTTCTCCCTAGGGGAACCTAGGAAAGCTGTCTTCCTCACTCAGGGTCCCTGGTTTGCCTGGTGCTGAGAAATATGAAATATTCCCTTTTATATTCAAATGGTCACTGCAGGAACTCAGAGATGATTACCAGCACCACGTGTTCCTCCTGCACCCCTGTGTGTAGAGGAAGAGTCAGACAGCTGTTGGCACTATCCTGGCCTGTTTTTTCCAGGTGTTACATCTGAGATGCAGCAATATCTCACCAACTCTTACTGTTCCACAGGGCTTTAGGTCAGCCCTAAGACTTCCAAAAAAAGCCTGCTAATGTAGACTTGCCTGTTTCCAGCACATGTGAATTTCCAGTGTGTCTCATGCTCTGTACACACCAGTTCAGAGCAGTCTGTGCCCCTGGAGCTGAGCCCCACCAGATTTCTCTTAGTTCAGCAAGCACAGACTTCAGGTTTCACCTAAACAGCAGTGTCATGTACAGGAAAGAAAGGCAACAAGAAGATTCCAAAAACCTAGGAAAACTTAACCGCCCTCACCTTTTAGAACAAAAAGGGTTTGAGAAGAGCCTGGGGGCTCCTGCTGAGAAAGTCTGACAGCGGAAAAATAGTATTTTGCTGTTGATACAGTAAAGTGCAGTCACTGCCTGACGCTGGAAAGAAGTCCCACCTCCTGCCTTTGTCTGCTGCTGCTCTTGGACAGGCTTCCCTTCCTACCCACTTCCTCTGAAATCAGCCTTTTCTCCACAAGACTGGTCATGGACAAGCCCCTCACACACCTGCCCCGTGCTCTGCACATTCTCTCAGCACCAAATGCCAGGTGAACAAGCTCTCTCCAAACTCCTCGCAGTCATTAGGTGCATTAGATGTGGATGGGCTTGTCGGTATTGATTCACCCCCAGCTGACGCTACAGAAAATAGCTGCACTAACATTTAAAAGGTTGCATTAAAAAAACCCCAAACCAACGCAACCTAAGGAATATTGATCCAGAGCTAAGAGGGGGAAAAAACTGCTCACACAATTTAAAAAATACAATATAGATTTTTTTTTAAAAAATATGCCACATTAGAAAACTTTCCAGAATATATGGCCACATAAAAATGGGGAGCTTGTGTTCTTTGTTATTAGACCTAAAACGTAAGGTCTTTGCCTGAGTGTGTAAGTTTCTGTTAAAACAACAATTTGTCCTGTGGACTGTAAATTCAATTACTGTTTTTATTGGAATCACATTTTGCTTTGGAAACAATCATGCAGAAAAACAACCAGTAACTTAGACATCTTAAAAACATCTCAGAGCAGGCATGGCTCTGAGAACAGACCAGTTATGGTAATTCTTCCACTGTGAACTGCAAGGTTTTTAAAATCCATTTCCATATTTTTAATTAACACCTAGTTAAAAAAAAAATCTTACTGTAGGTCATTTTAATCACAAATGGGAAAACAAATTTGTTTTATCAGAAAATTGATTCAACACTATTTTAGGGACTTATTTTTCATGTTTTTATCATAAAAATTAAGCCATTAGCATACATTTCCCAATTTGGGAATGCAGAAGCAAGCCAGTTCTTCTCTGAAATTTCAGAGTTACAGTTTTCAGTCACCTCTTTATGTGAAACTAGTCTATTTTAACACCAGAATATTTGATCAGCACACACAAAACCCCCACATAAGTCTAAGATATCGGTAGTTCTTTACAACTCCATTTCTATATAACTTGAATCTGCAGAGTTCTAACCATAGCCTGTTAGTCACAAGAAACCACCCCTTCTTTACGTGACACTTGGATTTGGTGCCCCATTGTAAAGAGGCTCCTCTCATTACGTACATGTTCATAAACCTGTTTATGCTGCATCTCAGCTTGAGTGCCCGTGTTTGTTTTAACTCTCCCGTATAATCCTGTCATTCACGTTAGATAAAAACACAGCTGTGGGTAGGGGCAGGGTTGGTCTGGTGAATGCAGGAGTTAAACAAAGCCTTGCCTCAGCACAGCTTGGCTAGGTGGGTGATTTGAAATCTAGTAAAGCTTCCCCTTGGTAAACTGCCAAAGCCAACCACACCTTGGATGATGTGAGGTTGTTTTTGAGAAGGTAACATCTCCTTACAGATTATCTCCTCCCACTTCGACTTGGAAGGTTTCTGAGAACAGTCATTTCCATTTCTGTTGGGGCATGAAATGGTTTCTGCTGAGAAAGAGAATAAATCTCATTCTGCTTTGACTTGTTAGGAAGCTCATAACAAATCGTATAATCCAATGTGGATTTTTAGAATTTGTTTAAACAATGCATGAGAAGAAACAAACATCTCTACTGAATAATTTCTCTTCAATTAAACAAACAAACAAACAAACAACAATCTCTTAACTCCTTATCCCTTATAAATTCTGTTAACTACATCTTCTAGAAAATTACCAGACACACAAGTAACAGAACCAACAAAAATCAAAGATTTCCACAATCATACAGAATTCTATCACAACTCAGAATAGAGAGCAAACACTTCCAACTTTGGAGTGAAAATCTTGAGTCAGCCATAGAATAAGTGAAGCTAAAGGGTACTGCATTGAGTTGTACACTGCAGCCTTTCCTCTCCTCCCCTCATGCTGTGTCTTTCTGAGAAACTCTGTTCTACAAAAATAGGCAAAGAACATGTGATCACAAAGTTTGCACACAGTTTGCCTGATGAGATAAAGACAATGCGTCAGCTTTTGATGGGAAGAAATGAAGCAACGATGCCAAAGGGTTTTATTTATTCCTTTCAGCAGCACCTTTTCCTTGGCAGCTTTCCTAAATAGCAAAGTCATAAATACCTAGAGGGAGCAAACACCCAATGGCAGCATCTTCTCTTGAGAACGCAGAGCCATACCCAGAAACATGACATCACCTACTCTGAAGTTGCTGTATTTTGATCTAACCCTTAGAAGAAAGCACTCAGCAGGAACATCCAATGTGTCTGCATTGCCAAGCAGAGAAGTGGAGAAGATAGGAAAATCACTAATGGCTGGGAAGCTCAGCTGGCAACAGAGAGAAAGGCAGGCTGGATGAGGACACAAGACTTCATCTGGTGCTGTGGAAAGAAAGAGCAAGAGCGATGGGAAGCAGCAGCCACTTCTCATGGGCGGAGGAGAGGCAGTAAGGCTGAGCGTGACCCGGAGAGCAGATCAAAGATCACACTGAAGACTCGTGGAGGTGGGCCCTACTCACTTCCTTACCTACATCGAGCTTTTTCCCTCCAACAGTCCCTTGCTCCATCTAGACAAAATGTCACGTATCCCAGGTCCTTCCTTCATGTGATTCTCCATTTTGGTTTTAAAAACTGGCAGAATGTGAAGCAATTCTCATATCTGTCACTGGGTTTGTGCTTTTACGTTGGCCAGAAATATTGACCTATGCACTGAAACACAGTCCATACACACACACACATACATATATGCAACTGCTAATTGTTGTTTAAGCCTGAAAGGACTGCAAAATAAAATAAAAAACCAAGGTTTTTGAAGAAGGAGTCAATACCAAGAGCTAAAAACAAAAATGACTCAACTAGAGACCCTAAAGAGAAAAGACCTTACCAAGTGTGATAGACAAATTTTCAGTGAAGTCCCTCTGCACAAAGTATCTTCACATTTATAGGACTGACTGGTTTAAGAGTTCCTCGCAGGTGTCCATTGTATCATGTACACACCCTAACAAACCATACTGGATGCACAGCTCCATGTGGAAGACATAGAGCTGATAGGAGGTACCTTTGAAAAACTTGGTCCCAGAACCAGAGACAGGTTATTTTTCCGTGACAACAAGTAATGGATGTATTTCTCTCTCCATGTAAATTAGTCTCAAAGCAATACCTTCCATCAGAGAAAGACCTTAAGGCGCTCTTATAATACAAGCAAAAGCCAAATTGAGCACTTCAACTGGATTTTTTAAGAGCCCTAAAATTATTAAAATCATGAACTTTAAATAATTATATTTCAACCAGTGTTTTACTAATTCTCTCCCTACCTTCTCTGATTTTAATTTTCTCACTTGTCAGCATGTCTTGGCAGTGAGAACAAGAAAGACCTCAAACCTTTGCTGATTGCTTTCCACGCAATCTGATTTCTATAAATTAGAAGTTGCTGATGGGAAAGCAGACAGCAGCACCCTTTGATCAAGATACACATCTTGATCTCTTTTATCATTTTTTAAAAAAACAATAATATTACAACAAAAAAAAAATCATCATACAAGCTTTTCGATCAAAGTGTGTCACTGTCTGCTTCCCAGTCAACATACTGCCAGTAAATTGGCGAGGTGCCCAGAACGCGCAGGCAGCAGCTGGTGGGTTTGATTACCATCTGTATAGCCACTAATGTATAAAATATTGTGTCTCCATCTAGTGGGCATCTGCAGTTTACAGGAAATTTGAAAATGGGTTGGAGCCGACTTCCGTGGGTGGCAGGAGGAGCTTCACTCGACTCCCCACCAGCAGAACTGGGCTATCTGAAACAAGGAAGGCTTTGGAGCTTCGCCCCGGTTCCATCCCTGCGCTGGCACTTGTCCTTGAAATCATGTTTTCTGCAGAGGCATTCACAGAACAGCTATTTCTGTTCTCACAACAAACCACCTCATTCCAGTGCTCTGCAGCACCCTGGAAGTCTTGGTGGCCAAATTTGAAAATGTAAAAGAGGTAACAGGAAAAGGAAGAGCAAGGATGCCATTAATGACCAGAACTCCTGAAATAAACAATAAGGAATGAGATAAATATGCCAAGACAATGTCTTTCCTTATATTATTACAAACTGCCCCCCGCCCCAACTACTTAATGGCAGGACATGCAAAATGCCTGTTAACTCTCTCATATGCTTTCTGATAACATCCTTGACTGAAGAGCAACAGGGGTAACACAAGATACATAAACCTGTTTTTCAGGAGAGTGCCATGGAAACAGTGCTTGGGACACAGATTTTAGAATCCATGTGGCCACCCAAAGGAGAAACTGAGGCACAAGGCAGTACTATTACAGCTCTCTCACAACAGACACAGGACTAGAACAAATAGTTAATAAAGATGAATTCTACCCCACTCTACACCATGCTCCTTTTCATCGATTACCATCCTTTTTGACAACTACTCCACTAGCAATGTACTGACTGGGCATATTTTATGCACAGCCATCTACTGTGAAAACTGCATCCTAATGAAGAATATAAGTACAGCAAAATGAAATAAAAACCAACAAGATCATACTATTGATTTTTTCCATCCACACGGACTAGACCTAAATTCCCTTAGCTTGAGAAATCTGTTGAGGTAACTCTCCAACACAGCATGATTACATTTCACTCAATGACTTCTCTGGATGCCCGATAGGTCCTTAAACAACTCCTCTTTTTTTTCTGAATATCTTTTAATAAAGTTGTTGTAGATGTGTTTTGATTTGACACCTAAACTGGTTACAGTAAAGCATTTTTTATTTTTATCATATATTCCATTGCATTAGAGGTAAGTTTATTACTCTATAAATAATTCATTCAAAGGAACTTCAGTTTAACAGCACCTAATAGACACAGTCACTTAAGGTAGCACGCTGGCAAATTTCAGCTTTAAATCAGAAGCTGATCTGTCTTCACATAAAAAAAAAAGTCAACTTCTCAGAAGAAAGCATCGGTTTTAAGAAACTCAGGCATGAGCACTTAAAAATGAAGTCAAGGCATGCCAACAACTTTTGTACTAATTTATTATATTGCTTGTTTGTGCAGGAAGGGGATGAGGTTTGTTTCAGTCTAATCTAATACCCTTTATTTAAACAGAAACTAGAAGAATTAGAAATGACTGTTGTTCCCCCAACAATTTGCTGTGATAGAAGCTTTATTTTTCAGGTCAGCACTCTCCATTTTTGATTGCTCAATGGGAGCGCAACAACGGCTAAAAAAAGAAGGCTCTGAAACTTCAGGAAATAGAAACTGCTGACTACCTGGTGAAGGAATAATGATTTATAATATATGAATAGGGGCAATAATTGGATAGCAGGCTGTACTCAAAAAAGCCTTAATTCACAGATCTGACATCAGAAAGTCATAATCCATCGATCTAGCATCAGAATGATGGATTATGACTTTTTGAGAACATGTAGACATGTCAGCTTCATGAGCATTCCGGGAATCGTAGTCCAAATTGTTTTACTGAGGTAATTTGAACAATTTCAGCTTTTTCCAATAAAGCTGATGCACTAATATTTTGAAATATAAAAGATCCATTGTTTTTCTTTTAAACCCTAAAAATCATCCAACTAACCACCACAGGTTGCCATATCTTGAGATTGAAGAATTCTTTTTTTTTTTTAATCACTTCAAGTCTGTGTAATTTTCTAACAGAGATTACAACCATTTTAAAACCTAATTGCTTTTTATGTAAAAAAAAGTTTTGTATTCAAGTTTGGACATAAAATAAACAAGGTGCAAAGTGAGGGATTAATTATCTTGTTTTCTCTCAGGAGAGAACTGACATATCCTATGCATGTTTTCCCCCTGGGCTACTTAAAAAAAAAAAAGAAGTCATTATGTGCATTTAGATAGAATTCTTTATGTATAAAGAAATAATACTCTTGCAATGCATGAATACCTAGAGGTTGAAATGTATTTTTTATACAGAAGCTTTTGACATTTTAAATTAAAAAAGGCATAGTTGGAACTTCACTTTCCTCATAAAAACAAACATGGACTAAGGTTATTGAATAAAATATTCACCAAAGTTCTAGAGATCATTTCATTGAGCATCGCATACTTATTTAAAAGTAAACCACCATTCCATTCATAAAATTTCATTGCAAAATCTTCCACTGCTTTTTCCCCATTACAATTAAGTGAAACCACCTATCAATTAACAACTGCTACATTAGACTAATTCAGTGTCTCAGATGGGTAAGAGTTCTTCCAAAAATGCTTTCTGCTCCAGTGAAGTGTTGAGAATAAAAAGAAAATCCCACATTAAATGTAAAATATTACTAAGTATTTTAAATGTATACTCATATTAAAACTATAAAAAACCTGTGACTAAAACCTCTTCCAAAGGTATAGAAACTTTATGTTATACAAGTAACAAGGGCTAAAGGGCAAAAGAAACAAACCAAAACAAGCCAAGGTTGCATATCTCTGTATATTTTTTTTTCTGGAAACTCATTTGTCTAGGGGGCTGAGTTTCTCCTTCTCTGGTTTTTCTCAGCTTATTTTCCTTCTTACTCACAAAATGTTCTAAAGGGAGCTTATTAATAAAGGAACTACTTAGGTGAAGTTTTTTGGGGTTTTTTCCCCCCCTTTTGTCTGTGTTCCTAAATAAAGCTATCACAGAGGAGAAGTCACAGGGCTCTTTCATAATGGCCGAAATAATTTCTTTCACTAAGCCTCATGTGTACATTAAGTAAAGACATCCTGGGTCCAGTCTCAGCCCAGATTTCAAAGCAAACAATGACAACAACACGACCAAAGGAAGGGAAAAAGCTGCAGGAAAAATAATGCACTTTTTAGAGCAGGCAGAAGCAATTTACTTCATTTTGACAACTAAATTTGAAATGGCTAATAAAAAAATCACTGCCATGTTCCACAAACTCCTTCCTCTAAACGCACCTAATGTTCATAAAGGTCTCACATAAAGGCATCACATCACTGAAAAGCAACTACTTCTTTAAATGAGCCTTAAGCAACAATCACACTGCACAACGGATCAAAAGAGAAAGCACCTCATGCGATTAACTTTTCCGGGGAATTACCATTGGCAGGCTGTAATTACTCACTTGGAAGGCAGTCCTGAGGACACCATGGCCAACTGTTCTCTGCCTGTGATTTATATGCCTGAGGTAATGACCAGTGGCCAGGATATCAGTGTGGCAGCTCCCTTCAAAGAGCCTGTTGTGCAGCACCAAACAAGGTTCACTATTACTTCACCATCAAGCCATCTACCTGCATTTTCCTCGGACCCTTTTCGACCAAAGTATTTACCCAGCTCAACTCAATTAAGCCTATGACATCAAATGAGCCCAAGGAGGGTTGCTACAACCTTCCCAGACTGAGGGAAGAGTACAGCCCTCAGGACTGCTTGCAGGGGAAGACAGGAATACATTGGGTATCTCCCGATTGCTCCTCTTTTTTGGACCCGTGCATTAGTCCTACCCCTTTTCTTGTTATTGAACTGGTTGCTCCCTTTCCTGGCCTCCACTGACACCACTAACTCATTTAATGTATGTTATGAAGCAGCAGTCAGATGTTAACTTTCTGTCTTCAACGACGTGTGCTTGAACCGATGACCTTGAAGTGCAAGGCTGTGCAGATCTTTACCATTCCCTCGACAGCTGGGCCTTTATTCAGCAAGTTCATGAGCAAAACCTGTGTGCAAAAGGAACGCTTACTCACAATTACCATTATGGTCGTTCTGCTGGAGCTGCACATTGCACCGAAAGAATATGGATTATAAAGTGCACGGCTTAGTAAAATGTAAATTAAGCAAATGTTTAATATTAAGCCATTTCATCTTTTTCCAAAGTTCGGCAAATTTATTACAAAGCTCTGAAATTGCACTTCAAGCCCTAAGGCTTGCAGTGTTGGAGCCTGCTTGATTAATATAATTAAAAGAATAGCAAAACTCAAAATTTATTAAATAATTAAATATATGCAGACTTATTGTTTACTTCCAACTGATAGCATGATTTCTAGCTAAAAATTTGCACTGCTTCATAGCTGACAAGTTGCTAGAGCACATCCCCTTTTTCCTGCTGTGCATGTGATTAAAAGAGCAGAGGTTAAACACAGCAATAAAAAAAAAAAAGGGGAATTCTATTTTTGGTCACAGTGGTGCGTAGTTCTTTCCTCTCTTTTTTACAATAAGCAGGTGCTGCTGAAGAGGTGGAAAGTCTCATGGGAGGAGGACACTGAGCTGGAGAAGGGTAGGAAAATGCTTCCTTGGAAAGAAACATCCTCCCTTCCACAGTCACTACGTATCTTGTATTGCATCCTTCTACCTTAGCCAAGACCCAGCTTGCAGGAGAAGCCAAGCTATACCCATTAGGTTACTGGACATACATAGCTTGTGAGACCTGATCCAGAGGATGTCTCTACAAGGGCAAAGCTCACAATTTTATGTGGCATAAAAATCCTGCCTTACACAGTGCTTGTGAGCCACTCACACCTGCATGGCCAGCAAATGCTGGCTGGCACACCGAGGGCTCCCAGAGGTCACAGAGACAGGTTTTATGGGATGGAAATCTTATTTTCTTCAATATGAAACCACAGAAAAAATGCCTACTTTTTCTGCAAATGTTGCCTGCTTATCTTCATTTTCTCCTGCAACAATTCTGCTTTCTCCTTCAGCCACTGCACTGATCAGCAGCCCCTCCCAATACGAGGTGGAAAGCCAATGACAAAATTAAAACAAGTTGGCAAATGTACCTATATATACATATTTCATGTTAGCACAGTTATGCTTTAGAAATTATGGCAACAGCAATAGAATTCTGCTGCTGTGATCATGGATAATCAAAGCAAGCGGAAAAAAAAAAGCCAGTGCTGAAATATTTTCAAAGGTATGAAATTCTTTACTGTTGTGTAATTTAAATTTACTTGCCATCACTTGAAATTTCCTTTCGTCTGCGTGATTAGAATTTAAATGCTCCCAAAGTACATTAACAAATATAATTCCTGTTATATTCCAGAAATACTGCAGCAACCTCCTCTTAATGCTGAAAACTAACTAGGCTCCCTAATTTGCTACAGAAAATACAAAGCACAATTAGTTAAAATGTTTTCAAATGTAGTCTTATTTGGGAATGACCCACAAGATGAACCAATACAGCACTTTCTACTCTACTTATACAAACACACATACACCCACACATCGCAGAGCTAGTATTTCCTACAGTATTAGCAGTAGAAATTATGTAGCAGTATTTTCTACAACTGTAAATATGGGATGTTTGCATTTTAGAGAGAATATTTCTAATGTAATAGTTTTCAGTTTGAGGCCAAGTTTTGCCAACATTACACATCCTGGTAATGCAGTGTTTATTTTAGATATAATCCTAGTAGTTCTCCTGAATTTACTTGGGGCACAGTGGATTGAGGACACATGAATTGAACAGTAAATCTTAGCTGCTCACTCAAAACTTATATCTGACAATGGTGACAGAAGGGCACACATTACAAGCCCTCTCATGCGTTATCCCATGAAAGTCTCCATCCCAAATTCTTTAATTTTCAAATTCAAGATGTTTTTGATGAGTAGAAATTACTGTTCCCTGAAGACAGAGTTCTACAGAACATTAGTGTCACATTGAAGATTTCATGCAGCCTGAGTAAATTGGGTCTTAACTGGGTAGTAGTTGACAGAGTCGACCTGACCACCAGGTGAAAATAAAGCTGCAATGCCCTGCTGGAACACCACTGTTTATTGTAGCATTGGTCAAGTTTAGTGTACTCTTCATGAGCACCTTTAATTTTTCCCCACCATACCGATCTTACTGGAGTTGACACACAGAACCCTGCAAGCAGCACAAATCTATAAAAATGACCTTTTACACAACTGAATTCCACAGAACAGGGTTTAGTTTGTTAAGTCATGCTACCATTTCTTTACTCTTTGTCCATTCTTCTCCAATTGATTTGGTAGAAGGAGAAAATGAAAATAAGAAAAAATCAAATTCAATGTGTCTGTATAGGTTAGAGTTATTGGTACCTATCTGATTAAGCAATTTATTTTGCTAATAAAATTGCTAGTATGTTAACAGATAAATGTTAAGGAAGAAAGCAGATTTGTCTTTTTAATTGTATTGGTTCACTACAAAATGAAACAAAACCAACTCACATTATGGTCTGCAAAGCTGTAAATGTATTAAAATGGCAACTGAGCTCTAAAAAACTTTAGGGCTTAAGTCCCAATCCCCAAAAAAATCCAGTCCCCTGTGTAATACACCATGTCGTGTTGACCATTTAATGTACAACCTTTAAACTTCCCCATTACCTAAATAAGCTTCCTTACCACAGACTTCTACATTTTATTCTAATGCATATGGTTTGCTGCTTCTTAGTTTGTGTAATGTTCCCACTACTATGAAAGAAAGAAAAAAAACCAGCAATCCAGGAGACAAATTCTCATTTTATCTTACACTTGTCAAATATTAAGATTCTCCTAGTCTGTCAGATTTCTAAGCTTGTCTAATGTCTGTCATTTGTATCCAAAATTAATAAAGTCTATCCATGCTGTATGATTTTTCAGTTGCTCTGATTCTGATCATGCACAATAATTTGTAATTTAAATTCACAAAGATGTGCCAATGTATTTGTGTTGTCAGTTTTAAAGGCTTGGCCTTTTTGACTCTGATACCAAAGCCGTGTTCCTTCTGCTCACTATAAAGTTCCAGTAATGCTTGGACTGACCAATTACTCCTGATAATTTGATTATGTACCCTCTTTCTTTTATTATTTACCCGTTTAACTGAGGATTGATCAGAACAAAGAGACAATTAAACATACTGCAATAAAACCAGTATGAATAACAAGAGTAGGAGCTGAAGACAAACCAGCAGCAGTTCAGAAACACAGAGATAAGACTGAAATCCTGTCTTTAACTTCTCCTATTGTGTTTGGCTGTGTCAGGGTTGCAAAGAAAAGGATATTAATTTTACATTCAGTAATTCAGAGAGCTCTATTTGCAAGCAAGGAGGAGGGACAAAAGATAAAATCAGTGTCATGGCAAAATAAGTAACATTTGGCTCCTTACTTCCACCTTGACAATTCCTTGATTTCTCAAACAAAACATGATTAGTAAACAGAAATTATTGGTTCAGTGCACAGTTCCATACCAGCATGCATGCAGTATCAATAGACTCCAGGGGTCATTCTCAAAATCGACAAGAACATGATGACATTTGTAGAAATTCCACCGGAGGGCACCGCAGTGGACCAATGGTAGGATTATTTAAAAAAATAAATGGAAAAACAAAAAAAAGCCACACAGAAAAAAACAATCCCCACCCCCCCAAAAAAAAAAAAAGTCACCAACCTAGGCTCTTGCCCTCACTGTCTTTTAATCTAGACCTGCCAGGACAACAGCAATGATAAAAACTGAAAATAGTCTATTGTGACAAGCCTAAATGAGAGTAAAACTTTTCAATACTTCATTGGAAATATGACCATTACAGGTAATTTAACATTTCTCCAAATGTAAGTCCTCAAGTATATCCTAATTCCTGAGGAATACAAAATGCTGGCACAGTATCTTTCTTAGAACAAAAGAAAATCATTAAGATCCTAAATGTATAACAGACAGAGACAAAAATGAAAAATGGGCACCATGAATACAAAATGAATGCTAAGAAAAACGCTGAGAGAATGTAAAGCAGATATTCAAAGTAGAATAATCTCTAAGGAACATCCCTAGCACTCTTCCATTTTATTATAGAAGAGTACTACATGCATTGGTTGCAATGTATTGCAATCTTTTCACAACACACAACATCCAGTAGATCCAGAGACAGACCTGAATTCCAACCTGTTAATGCCTGAAACTTGTCCACAGCCTTGATCAATGCAAAATTCAAGACTTCCCATGCACAGGATGTTCTCACAACTCTGAGACCATATTTGGATGTTCTTCCTATAAATGAAGCACGCAACATTCATCTTTATCACTTACAATCTATGCCATTTCCTTAGATTGTGTTCACAAGCCAAATTTGATATGCACAGTCAAAATAAACGATAGTGCAACTGCACAGGAGATAGTTTTCCTTGCCTAGTGTTATTTGAATAGAACAGAAACAACACACCAAGCACATGAATTCTAATACTGAGAAAATAGTCATATGCATATTAGCAGGTAATTAATGCAAAATGTCCTGTTCTGTGCGAGTGGTAACAATATTTTCTGCGATATGTATTTACAATATTGTTGGATTCTTGTAGAACCAACCAAAAAGGTCAGAAGGACCACTTGTCATAAAAGTGGAGAGCAGAAACCTGAGGTATTCCAGCCAAAAACATCTGGATTTGTTTGGGTTTTATCCTGGACACAGCACCATCTGCAATGTAACTCTGCAGAACCTACACGGGCTCTGACATAGGCTTTGCAGTCAGAGGACAAAATCTGAGGATGAAATCAGCCTAAAAAAAAAGGCGAACACTCACCACATAAGAATCTTAAGGTCAGCCAAAGAGTCTGCCCACTCTAACAAGTAGGGAAAAGCAAACATTAAGTATAAACAATTAAGTATTCCTTCTCTTTGCTTTAAGTTGGCCAAGAAGAGATTCAGGACGAGTTCGTTACCAAATTTTCAACAGTGCACGTGGGAAGCCAAACCATAAAATACTTTAGATAATAGTCTTAACCCTGAAGAACACCAGAAGGCTTCAGCTGCTGTGTTTTCAAGCCTGCCCTGAGAAGATACAGTATAGTCTACCTATTCAATGTTGTTTTTCTGAGTGCTGGAAACAGATAATGAAGTCTCAGCTTCCACAGAAATGCAGTGGATTTGTGGGAGACTCAGGAAGCACGAGGTTAGCTAAGCTAAGGCTGATGGAATTGACAGATGGGAACCTACTTCCCAAACCAGAAGAGGAGACAGTGAGGCCCAGTGAGCTGTAGCTGGTGGGAGCTCACACTGAAGAAGGGATTGGAAGGAGAGAATTTCCCACCCTGCCCTGTCACTAGCAGCCTGCAAATGACTCCTGCCTTGGGACCAAATGGTGAAGGAAACTGCAGACAGGAGAGAAGGGAGCCAGAACCAAGTCCCTGCACTGTCACACCTGGACTACCTCAGCCTGATCTCTTTGGGTGCTCACCAGGTGCAGGGGAAGGAGGACATGGAGAGCACACTACACCCAAGTCTGTATATGGCTCTCCTTCCAGTACCATTTGGCAGCTTATTCCCATTTTTCTGGTGCCTTACAATATTGTTGCAGTGTATTCAGACTCTCGTGAAAGAATCAAACATTATGCTTTGGATAAACTCCATCCCTTTGCCAAATGTTTTCCTCATTTAAGCCCTAATAAAAACATTTTGAATGATTACACTGAACCTAAACGGTGTTGAAGTCTTCCAAAAGTCTAGCAAGCTACAAAGAACAAATAACACAAATGCTGAAGAAAACAGTTGTTTTGTTAATATTCTATTTACACAGCTGGATTCTTAGGAATTTTATCCATCTGTATATTTAGTAAGCAAGGCAAATTAATGCCTAGAATTGCCATTTCCTAAGTGAAAAACAAACCAGTAAAATGAAAAGGCTCCCCCACAATCTGTCTCTCTCTGCCCCATTCCAGATAGACACGCACGCCTCCCCCGTAGCCATGAACCACGAAGTAACTGGAGAGGATTCTTCACAGACAGATGTAATTTATAACAAAGGCAGGAAAAGGCAACCCTAACTCAGAGCTTGCTGCCCTTCCTATAAAGTTCACCTCCTTACCAAGAAAAAGCAGAGAATAATTTGTTTGGTTTCTGTACTCAACTCCTTTTTCTTTTATTGTGAAAAGTTTCCATTGTCCTTTTATGTTTTGATTATTGAGTAAGTTTAGAGACTTGCCAAATAGCCCTAGATTGTTAACAGACCACCACTATTTAACTTTGAATGCTTTAACAAAATAAAGGCACAGTTCACATTAATATTCGATGCCCTCATTTCATTTATTATCTTTTCTTTGAAATTTAAACAATTTTCCCAGCTAAGGTTTAATAAATGTAAACCCAAGCAGCAATATAAGTTACCTCACATACCAACCAGACATCCTATAAAACTCAGCTTTCTAATGAGCAACACCACATTTTGCTGAGCTTAGCATATTCATAGGAAATCAAAATAATGTTTTATGAATTAAATATTTAAATACATCAGATTCAGTGTTCAGTAAAAATACTTTATGTTGTATCTGATGACAAGTCGTAAAATTCAAGATGAAATCAGAAGACATACAAACTTTCTGGTGCATTTTAAAAAGGAACTTTCAAGGATTGCAAAACTTGTCTGTTATTTAGACTTGGATTACATTTGTCCTCATAACATCAACTAAACAGATGAAAATTTATTAAAATGTATATCGATTATAAATCATCATGGTAAAGAAATGTCATGCTATTTATTTATATGAATAAGGTCAACATGTTATTCATAACATAAGGTCACAAGATGTATGAATTTGATACATAAATATTCACCCGTGGGGATACATTCCCATGAAATATCACATCACTTGCCCATTCCACAGATACTTTTATGAATACAATTTAATCTTCAAGATGATGAAAAGCTGCAGATAAAGGTAATGGGTACAAAATAGTTGTCCATTGTAGTATAAGGTCATGGATCTCTGTCTGCCAATTACCAAAAATTATGCAGGAAATTTTGGAAATAGGGCAATTGCTCTGGAAAACCAGTCTCCAGTAACTCACACTGTACAAGCAGGCACAAAAATGGTACCTGCTGGCAAACAACTTTAAAAAAAGGCAGCTAAATTTGAACCAGCAAAATATAAATGAAATGTGGCACCTTCTTGAATAACTGCTTGATCCCTGCTACATTACATGGAAGACTTTCACACCGAAAATAGCATTGTTCTGCAGCAGACATAATGCATTGGGCTCAAAATAAAATGTCTCTAGTTTTTTTTTCTG
>VZTI01000933.1:2147427-2172621 GCA_013397865.1 Struthidea cinerea | reverse complement strand
TTTTTTTTTTTTTGGCAGATTCCTTTCAAGTTATGTTCTTTGAACTTCCTAAAAATGAGTTATTGTGCAAATAACCTTCTGCCAACATGCCAGCGGCAGCCTACCTGGCTCTCACCAGCTTACGTACAAAGCCCTACCAATGGCTTGTGACACTGGCTGATACAGAACCCTGTTTCCTAGATTCCTGTCTCCCCAGCAACACACCCTATGGAAAGTTGAGGGCACACCACGGACCCCTAGATCATGTGGGCCTTGCTCCAGCAGAGCCAACTACACTGTCTGGCACCAGGATGGAGCTGGGGCTCTGAAATGATCTTTAAGAGCACTGCTTTGGTGTCAGGGAGTTTAAACACAGACATGTAAGAATAGCAATTCTGTTAAGTGTTTATTTTTTTGTTTTAAACTGGAATTAAATCAAACTGCAAAAATCTCAGATTCTCCTATGAAACAAAATTACTGATCTTTGTTCAGCTCCAAGTACTTTCTTTTATGCTGGTCAAGTAAAACAAGTAGAATTCCCAAAGGGCACAAACAGAGTGAGCTATTCTGGAATACCAGAAAAGTAAAACAAAATTCATATCCTAATAGTCTGCCTTCAGTTACTTTGCTTAACCACTTTAAAATTTCTCCAAGTCAATAAATTTCTGCCAGTCTCAATGTCTTCTATTAAAATTTACATCTTGATTGATAACCATTTTTAAACATGTGCTGTAGTCTTCTGATAGAGCACTTAATCATTTGGATTGTAGAACATTCTGATGAATGGCAGAAACAGGCTGCCATTAATGTACTGACTATCCTCCCAGTCAAAGCCTACAATTCCTAGATGACCTGCATTCCAGCAAATAAACAAGCCATTACTGCTCTTATCACAACTATGTGTGTTTACATACACACAAACACACACATATGGAAATCAAGCCACTTTCTAAATAAATAATTAAAAAACTCATAGAGCACATCTGTGTATATATTAATTCCTGCATAGTTCCAGAAATGTTTTCCTGCCAAGAATTCAAGTTTTTTTCCCCTCTCTCTAACATCATACAGTCAAAAACTGTGATGCTTTGTCAACTGTACAACTGAACTAAAAAGTGATCATGAGCCTCATTTTTTTTTTTTTTCTCTAGTATGTTTAGCTTTTTATCCTCCAGGGTGCTGAACAATGTGACCCCAGTCACTTCTCAGTTTAATTCTGTGTATGTGAATAGGTCCATTGAAATTAAAGTCCCCAATTTGTCAAAAAGAGGTGCTTGTTGAAACGCTGGCTGGGCCAGAACCATGGTGCTCAGCCCACTGAAGGCACAGCCTATGTCAGCTATTTGGCATTTGTCCTGCCTGAATTCTTTTCTTCCGTGACTTCACGCACGTTACTGAGTTAAAAAGCAGGCTTGTTTTGTATTTGATGTTTCCTAAGGAAATAATTTAAAAAACGTTTTGTTAATCATTCTCTAAAGCATTGTAAAAGTACTCAGCACTGGCTTACGAATTCCATCAGCTCTCTGGAGCTCTCACCAGCTTTCAGGGCAGAGCAGTTCAGCTACCAAAACTCAGGAATGTTAAAACTGTTGTAGAAGACCATCAGCATGTGACCTACATGGAAATGTAACTGGAAAGGTCAGTGTATCTCCCCTACTGACACATGAGTATACCAACACTATCTTTGGAAAACAAAGGTTGTTTCTACTAGGCAAGAGATGCTTCAATATTTGAAGTAACACTGCATATAATTCCAACAGACCCCACTTTTCATTCAGACTAATCACAAGTCCTTCAAGATCTCTGGTTACAGCCATAGCAAGCCTCAAGATCAAAGGGCTGGATATCTGTGAATTTTGTCCCAAAACCCACTGGCTCTCCAGCTGCTTACTTCAGTAATCCGGACTTGGGTACGACGCACTTCTGTAACGGACATCAAAAATTTCCCCTCAGACATCAAAAGACCAAGTACCAGTTTTAAACATCCATAATCGGAAAATAATGAACCTACTCCTGAAGCTGTAGTTTTGATCTTCATAGCAGTAAAGGCTTGAGGGACATGTTTTGAAGGAACAAAATAAATAAGAACATGGAAATGAAAGAGAAATGGAATGTAGCACAACATCAGTTTATCAAAGATACACAATGCCAGACTAATTTCACAGTTTATTAAATAAATAATATTCTAGACAAAAGCAATGTGAGAGACATGATCAATTCATGAGTGGGCAGGAATACCACACAGATGGGACTGAATGGCCTTGAAGACTATTCACTCTTGTATTCAATGACAAATTGGGAGGTGACATTGTGGGGACGTATTTTTTTTTAAACCTACAGTGCACTGGGAGTACCTCAGCTGGAAAATCCAATAACAAAGGAGAACCAGAATAGCAGATGTACGATGAGACAGCCACATGATACAGGTATGAAATGTGCTTCTAGGACCTACCTATCATGTAGGCTATTCCCAGCAGAGGAAAAGAAAGCACTATTGATATTTTACAAGGCCTTGCTTTCATCTCAGCAACAATATTATGTCAGTTTGGTCACTTACGTTCTAACAAAACTGATTTAAAGTGGAACAATTATAGAAGAAGGCCAACAGGATGACAAGAGGCTGGTATGGATGTAAGAACACGTGTATCAAAGTGTACCTTGAAAGCAAAGATTAGAGGAGGCTGGATTTTCTGGTCTAGCCGAATGAAGGCTGACAATAAGATTGCTGTCTCTTTATACACTAGAAAAATAAACACTGGGGATGGAACAAGAGCTAAAGGTCAATACTGGCACAAATTGGCACAAGGACAAATGCACATAAGCTTGTCATGAATACACTCAGACCAGAAATTGAGGTTTTATAACAATTACAGAAACCAGGCACCAGGGCACTTCTTAACTGAAAGAGCAAAGACAAAAAAAAGTGAACTTTTTAAACTGGAGTTTGACAGGTTTCTGAAGAGGATTATGAATGTTTCCCTAGGAGAAAGCAGCATGAGAGCTGACAATTGAAGACATCACTTCCAGTCCTATGCTCTTCTTGATGTCTTTGCCATGGTGATATTTAGAAAACAAAGCTACAAAAAATCAACTCACTGGTTTTTAGGCACTACAAATATCTGAAACCTCCAGGCTTTGAAAAGCACTCCATTAGCTGGGGAATGAGTTTCTGTAGTGTGAACTGATAAGCTTGTGGAAATGTTCTGGTTTCATACATCTCTAAAATGCAGTTCTCAAGAAATCATTGAGCAAATTTGTTTAAACAATGATTGATTAACCAATCTAAATATGCAACACCTAATGAGGATTACATACCAAAGTCAAGTCCCAGACTTTAGGGCTTTTGCCATCAGAAGAAAGAAAAAGCTTTATTAGCTTTCAGAAAGCATATTCTTCCTATCCACCTCCTTAAATTCAAACACAGAAGGGATTTTGTTCAAACTTAAAAAAAAAAAACCCCAACCCAACCCACAATTGGATAAGGACCAGACACAGTCCAAAAGCTTAATGCTTCAGAAAGTAAGGAGTACATGGAAAGAAAGCATTAATGGAAACTGTTTTGGAACTCTAAGTACAGAGGATGATATCTAGTGACTGCTATAATACTGAATCTGCACTGCCATTAAATTTAATCTTCGATATTTTTATTGCAACCTGACCCACTATGACATCTCTAAAGAAAATTACATTGTACACTACTATTTCAAGAAGTCAAACTTAGCTAGTCATCTGGGCCATAAAATAGCAGATTACTCCATCAGGCTGGCTAAAGCAACTAGGAATAAAACTAGATTTACCAACCACATTATTTTTATTAGGAAATGTTTCAAAGCAGACATAATCCCAAAAGACCTTAGCCTCATACCATCCAAAAATACACAACAGAGAGCAGCAAAAAACATGAACTGCAGTATAAGGTGCAATTTGTAAATGCGAGAAAAAAAAATTGCAAGATATGTCGTAATATATCATCCTATCAAAGCAAAATAAATTAACTGAACATAGAAATAGAAAAGAATAAAAACTTCTACACAATTCATGTATTAACAATTTAAACCTTTGTTATAAGATCTGACATGTGTTAATAGGAATTACTCCATTGAATCCCTGCACATCAAGATTTAGTCTGAACTCCTTTTGCTTTCCTTGAAATTGCAGGCTAATATAGGTGTATTAAATCACATCTAGAGAGCAAAATGTCCAGAACAGGCAGAAGGAAAAAACCAGTATCTTTAACAGCAATATTCCTGAAGAACCCTGCTATGGTAGCACTACTTGCATTTTATTTTGGATCATAGCCACAGAACAGCTAAAGCACAGCTTCTTCTGTAATCATTCTAAATGGGGGGAACTGCTCATAATAGTAACAGGAAAAAAAGGCAATGAATTTACTTGGCAATCTTAACACTTCTCAGCAATTCCTGGTACCGTCATGTTTTCTAACAGGTATTCATGCATACATAATATATAGGTCTTTGTAGATCTGGAATGAAGGAGAAGTAAGGGATTTGATAGCTGGAAAGGCAAGTTTTAAATTTTAAATACTGTCAAAGTAGGTTAGAAGTCTGATGTGTGTTTTATCATCTAACCAAGCATTCATGTCTTTCTGTTTTAACCTTTTTTTTTCCTAGGCAATATGATCACCTCAGGCAGTTTGGGGTTTAAAGGCTTTAGCCAATGCAAAAAAAAAAATATTTAAATTAGCCTGGCATTTGTTACCTTTTTTTTAAGACTAGAACACTGTCTGTGTTTTACAGAGGTGGCTTTATTATGCTAGCTGCATCAAATGCAGAATATTAATCAGACTGCGAAGCTCCCCTAATTATGCGCTACATTTAAATAACTTAGATTTTGTTAAGTGGCACGGCCACAAATATTGTATGCATAATCTGAGTTTTGAGTCATTTCCCTTTTCTTGTCTGATTTTATTCTACACAGGAAATGACAGGGTCATTTGGAAATAACTGCAGTGAAAGATCAAAAAGGAAACTTGATTGAGAACACTGTATAATTGCCTGCGCTAGAGAAAAAAAAATTCCAATGACTTTACAACCCATCGCTATAAGATTTCTCTGGAAAACACACACTGTGGTTTCCCTGAAAGGATATCCATTACAACACTGAGTACAGCTTTTATTTGTTGTAGCTGCATCTCTTTTAAAGAAGCAGCTCTTCTCCTGAGGCTTTTGGGCTTTTATTCAGTAGGTAATTCTTTCGGCACACATACTCCCTGAGCTAAAGCCATTTCAGTGGAAGCAAATCAATTCTGTTGAAGCAAGTCATTTCACTGACTCATCTCGAAGCGTTCATTTGCAAAAGGAGATAATGCTGTAATTAAGCTCTTGGAACACCGTGGTTCTTGTTATTTGGGCAAATCTGGCCATTACAATTTACAGTGTCCTGTTCCAAAAGAACAGGCTTTTATTGCTGGAGCTAAAGGAAAACTTTCTAGACATTAGTTGCACTCAGCTTAGAGTCAGGATCACATCCAGCTCTGGGCTGTGGTGTGTCTGCAGTGGCTTTTTTTTTTTTTTGTCAGTGAGACATTGGTCTACATAACAGGACAGCAGCCAAACTTTCAGCACAGATTTACTATCTACTTTCAGCACATGGATTTCCCAGTCGATCTCCTGTTCCCTGAGCAGACACACTGTGGAGCAGGCAACCCCAGGTGTGCTCCTGCCACAGTCACACACACCAAACCATGGCAGCCCCCAAAACTCTGTTCATATATGGGACTGCAAAATAGAAGTAATGATTTCCTTTATGCATAAGAATTTCTAAAAACAACAAAGTTGCTGCAAAAGAATTTGAAGTCTACCCTGGGTTCACCTCTCATCACATTTTAACACACAAAGCAAGTGCAAATAATGCCATAAATTTGTATGTGCAGCTTCAATGCCCTAAACTTTTACTTATTGAAGAACAATGCATCACCCTATCAAAATAAACTCTAACAGAATATAAGTATTGATTTTCTTGGGTATTGGAGTGTAGTTGGACAAATTAAAAGCTCTCTGCCATGGAGCTCAGAATACAAAACAGATGGATTAAAGTGAAGTGGTGCCATAGGTAAGAAAGGGCCGTAAAGGAGTTACAGTTAAAGATTGTCAATCAGGGTTTTGTGACAGTTGTAGCTGCACATGGCACTTGTTGCTTGGATGGATCATCACTGAAGTCATTCCCTGAAATCCATTTCTGCCATTGCCCAGAGGTGCTGGTACCCTCAGCAGAGATGGTGCTCCCCAGCAGAGCCTGCCCAGGGCAACCTGTCCTGCAGCTGGGACAGTGCATGCTGATCTCACCCACCCAGAAATGGATCTTCAGGAAACATAGAGGCATTTCTTTTAAGCTGGTCTAAAACCTTGTAAGATTCATGACCCAAATTTACACAAGAATCACTTAATCAAAGCCTCATTAAAATCGATTTTACCAATTAAGAAGTGCTAACCATCCATTGATCTAATTACCTAATATAAAAACCCGACCCTAACACAGTAATGCTGAAGTTCTGCTCTACCTTTGTATTGACAGTTTTGTCACCAATTTCATCATGGCTGGAATTTTAACCCACCTTGTAAATGATGAGAATTATTTCCAAGTATTTCATCCACGTCAAGAAAAGTCCTTTTTTATAATATGGCTACTTAAAAGCAACATGGAAAGCAATTATCCCACATCATCAGAGTCAAAATACCAGCTGAAAGTGTAAAGGAATTTTTCCAATGCATTAATTTTAACTTCACTGTGTACTGATAAGCTAAAATATAAGTACCATCCAAAAAATTACACTACTGCGCCTCTCTGGGCAACCAGTTGGCTCCTAATACAAATTTAAAATGCAAATATTTTTTAATGTATTATAACATATAGCCTCGAAAGGCGCAGTCAAGCTAAAGGAAGGTTTATTTGATTAACTGAACCTGTCCATTCGATTAAAGGCCACATCCTGCATCCACACATTTTCCTATGTATTTTTTCACATGTAAGTTAGAACACATGACAAAGTTCACCATGAAGCCAACTCACTATTATTAACTGAATTCTTTCAAAATGCTCAGTTTTTAGCTCCCTTGTTTCTTTACAGCCAGTATAATTAACTCTTGGTGGCTACAGTAGAAACAAAACTCTGTACATGCTCATGCATACATCTCTATTATGGCTCTGGTCAGACTAGGCTTGGCCCACCACCTTTTCTGATTTTGATTGCTGATTTTAAAGCAGCATCAGACTCACGCGTTGCTAATTCAAATTACATGCATCAACTTACAAATACCTACACAAGTGTTCCTGATTTAACACAACTAACAGCTTAACCAAGCAATGCATTTACACTTTTTTGAAATCCCAAATTAATTTTGAATACAAGGATCAAAACATCTTAACTTGCGCTCTTTAATCAGCCATTTTACGTTAGTAATGCAGGGACGTTGACATGAAGTTGCTTTGAGCAATATAAAACATATGCCATGGTGCACTTGTTAAGTAACTCTGCATAATGAGTTCCATCCATATAAATGACTCACCTCATTACTTATCACAGGTTCTTCTCTACGACCATGGAAGAGGTATTCATATTCTTTATAATGTTTAAATAAGCTGAAAAACAAGGTAATATAGACTATTACAGCTGGAAGTTTTTGGAAAGGTAACAACATTACAAGTTTTGTTAAACTAAGAGTTAACCTCCAGCATGGTAACAGTTCAAATTTTAAAAAGAAACAGTTGTTTAACCTCAGACACAACACGCAGCATATTTAGTTTGCAGGATTTATTATCAGATGGCTGTAGAAAATACAGCGTGATACTTAAAAATACATCCACTTAGCCCTTATGAAATTGAACTCTGAGAAGACAAAGTTCTACTCTGAAAAAAGTAATTCCTGAAACACTTATCACCAGGATACTTATGCCTTTAATATCAGCAATAGCGGACAAGAAGGAAACAAAGCCAAATCAGCTTTCAGATTCTGGGATGGGCTGCCAGTACAGGGAGAAAGTTTGATCTTGGAACACCAAAACAATAAAGAATAGAAGCACTTATTCTCTCAAGGTCACTTTGAAAAATCAGTGTATTATTTCCTCAAAGAAAAACTAAAAAAACTAGATTGACACAAAGCAGTTTTGTGTATTACAACAAAAGTAACTTTAAATAGACTTTGTCAATGGCCTAAAATATTTATCTTCCTTAGAACACGTATGGCTTTCCATTTCACAAGTTTTAAATAATTTTCTTTGTTTCCTTTTCTAATGATCAATGATATGGCATTTGTTTAATCAAAAGTTTTGTTTGTCACAGTCCATCTGTTGCAATTAGTTCTTCTCTTACAATCATCATACAGAACTCCTGGCTTCTGTCACGTCATTTTGACATGATTTAAAACACTGCTCTGTGATTCCATAGCAAGTCCAGGTTGAAGAATGATTCCAAGAATTTATCGCAGTCCTGCCCACTCTATCCATGAGAGGTACAGCAATATTTGCAGGGAACACCTGTAACTGGTTCCTGTGCTTTCTGGCTAGGGAGAGGACACGGGTTCTTCTCTTGGGAGACCCATCAGCTGCCTCAGCAATACCTTTGGCTTGGTACCTGCAAGGCCCATGTAAGAAGTCTGGCTGCCATCAGCTAGAGGCTGCCTTCCTCCAAACCCCAAGCACACAGGCAATTAAATAAGTTCTTATAGTATTTGCAATTTGATTTAAGTACATTTTATTGCAGCACTTCACCAAAGAATTCCTGACATGTTTCAGTGGAGACACAGAAATTATGTTTAAAGAGAGTTCAAGACTTAACCTGGAAATGACTCACACTGATTTATGGAAATACGTGTCCTGTTTCATACACACCCGTAGTTTGCTAAAATTCTAACAGGAATTATTTGAAAAAAGACAAAAAATATTTTATGAACATCACAGACATGCAAGAAATAAGACATATATCCTTCCAATCAGATTGGCAGAAATTAATATTTCAAATTTGCTCTCTTACTTATCCTACTGCTTTGGAAGGAAGCCAGATTAAAAGCACCTAAAAATCAGGTCTTTTCCCCTTTCCCTCCAAATGTGTTATGATATTCTTTATGGACTATGTTACAGGTACATATAACTTAAAATATATACCCAAAAATATAAGTAATTATTTTTGGCATTTCTGAATTTTATGTCTTTATTTTTAAACAGAGCTCTGTTCAACCTGGCACCCCTAATCCTGTATGAAGGAAAGAATTCCCCCATTTAATGCTCTTTAAATCAAATCACATAAATTAGACATCAGCATTTATTTAGAAAAAACAGTGTAGTTTTCTTTCTTCTATCAGGCATTATATAAAATACCCTTTTTTGTTTCTATTTTTTGTGAACAATTAAAAAATTCCATACCAGTGTTTCTAGCAATTACACAGAAATAATTCTACTTGTGAAAGTAAGATTGTTAAGAATAGGCCCTCTTATGATGTCATACGAGAATCTGAAGGTGATTAACAATGACATATTTCCCCAGCTCCACCGCTTCCTGAAAAGAAAATGTCAGGAGCTATGCTGATGTGTGTTTGCCCAAGGAGACAAGATAAAAAGATGATAACTGTCACCTTCCACCAAACCTGAAGGTGTCATTATAGTTGCTGCACAGTTTGCGCCAATGTGGTTAAGCATTTGTCCCTGTTTCCATTATAAATCCCGTGGGTTTAGAGCTCATCTGCAAAAATGTGATCTGAACTACAACATGTCATACTGTCTTGAGTAGAAAAAAAGCTACAGGCCTATCATTTAAAATTAAACAAGAAAAAATGTTGAACTAATACATTAATTTGAATTGCAATAAAACTCAACCTATTTCTGAGTTTATAAAGTACACCCATTTAAGTGTGCCAATTCCATTCTTATTTAGAAAAACATATTCCAGTGACTGGAAGAATGGATTGCATAAACTGGACACACATGATACATTTCAGTGTATGTGTGTACATCCATGATGTCACCACAGCACACATCTGTAATAAACTGAGCACTTTGGACATACAACCACACATTTGGTGGCCAAAATACCATTCTGCTGCAAAAGTTTTGCAGCTTCATTGTACTCCTGCCCAGCTAATACTTCGGTTGTAGTAGGATGGAGCACCTAATCTCTTGGACGAAATTCTTGCGACTGTGAAGGAATTACTTCATGGACAAGATATCTCTCAATGGCTAATTTACACAAGAGCTATAGACATGCTATTTGGAAAGAACATTTGTTCCATATAAATATACAAAAGACACAGACAGGAAGGGAGAAGTAAAAGGAGTTGAGACATCTCAAATGCCAAGTTTCCTTTTAGTTTAGGGCTAGTACTTGGCAGGACATTGGTTTGCCTTGACTACAGAAATTTGAGATTTAAAGAGATGTTCCCATTTCTTATGGGAAGAACTTTTAAGTGTTTTATATTTTCCATGAAAAAGAAACAAAAGAAAAAAATCAGAGAGCAGGAGAAAGAGACAAATTTTACAGCCCAATCACAAGAGAAATCGCCTGTGCTGGTTTGAATCCCCATCTGAGTCCAAGTACTCTAAACTGGAAGGCTAATAGCTACCCTAGTATTGTTGCCTTTCTTCAACAGGAAATATTTTTCTGCATTCAGGAAAACACTCTAAAAACCTCCTCTTTGCTCTGTTAAACTTTTCCTAAAGAACAATCAGAAAATTCCCAACAAATCTACGTATGTATCAGTCATGATCTTATTCAATTTTTATGCCCATCTGCCACAAATCCCCCCCCCCTCTAGCCCCCATTTGGGTCAGAAAACAGGCTGAAGGGCTATAGCTGCGGTACAGTGGATGAGCATATACTACAGGAGTAACTTCTTAATTTTCCTTCTCCTTGCCCCTGACATTCACGGATAGTTAAACAGCTTGAGAACCGTTCTGTCCATCACGTACTGCATACAGGGGTATGTGAGTACAGCCACTGCCTTAACCATGGCATTTCAGTGGAAGAAGGTGTGTACACGTTACAAACAGTAAAAACTTTATACAGGGGCATGACTGTTGCTATCAGATTCAGTATTTTTTCTCAAATAAATAATGAATTTGCTGCTGTTTGCATCTCTTTCTGTGTCTCTGTTTAAAAGCCGAGACGTGTCACAGAACCTTTTCATGTACATACTGGACTTTCGCTAATTTTGAAATGCAATATATTTATGACTCCTATATGATCATAACCTTAATTCTGTAAAGTACAAAACTTTAAATCACTTCAGTCCACTGTAACTGTCAAGGCCAGACAAATACTTAGAGTAACAGACAAGATCTACAATTTTATTCAGATGGAATCTAAAAATAGCTTTTTAAAGCAAACCAAGAATATTGTCCTTACACCACTCTGGTTTTTTTTATCACTCAAAACAAAACCCAAAAGGAATATTTTCAGCATAACCTTACAATTTGATAAACTTCCAGTCTAAATTTATTTTCTGGGCTTTGACGTCTGAGGCAATACCTTTACTGCTCCTTGCATATTCTCTCTTCTTTTTCATGATTTAAAGTTTGGTGTATGCAGTATGTTGGCACAGTAGGAAATACCCAGTAAAATAATAGCAAAATACTAGTAACAGTAGTAGTAGTAGTAGTAGCAATAATAATAATGATAATAATAATGGTTGATGACGTTGTTCTTGTTACTGTTATTTTATTATTCATTTCCCTGCTACATTAGATTACTGAAATAAGAACAGATTGTGTAGAAATAAATACCTGATAACCAAATAATCAATGATTGCTTTGGCTTGCTCAATGCTGAACAAATTCGGGTCACCTCTTTCTTCTGAGTCATTTTTTCCTGTTCCAGACATTGCTCTTTCAAGTTCTTTTAAATTATTTCCCAAGGTCATATGTTTGTCTGCAAAGTAATCCCAAAGAACAAAAACTATGTATAAACATGACAGGGTGGGATGGGTTTTTCGGCCCGTTTTAATTGTAAGACTTCTTGAAGTTTTAGCTATGACCCACCACAAAACTGAAAAAGGAACAGCAGTCAAACGCTTCTCTCTGTTGCCATTATTCTCATCAATAAGGTGTCCATTAAAATTCCATCACAAAACCACCACTCTGCCTTCACAATGGAAGAATCACAAAAATGGGGGTTCAGGACACTACAGCTTCCCCTCTTACCTATGCAGAGAGAACCACAGGGAGATTAATATGCAAATTTGAAAGGCAGAGTATATTTTTCTTTAAAATAGTCTACTGTTCATGTATTGTAAAACATTATTCTTCTGACCATGCCCCTTGCAACATAGGCCACTAATACAGGAACAGATATTAAAAAGAGTGAACAGTATTTTTAAGTGCTTACAGTCATAACAGAATAAACATGAATATTCATAATACCCTGTATGTATCATCAAACTTGGAGACATTTTTGTATCCTTCCAAACCAGATAATTACTTTACATTTTTACCCTGGAAATCAAAACCAAATGCTAAAACAGGTTGGAATTAGAATTTAAATTCTGTTTGTTAACTGTCCTGACAAAAAGGACAATCTGAAATATATCAGTACTTGCTGAACCTATAAAAAGAAAGGATTAGTCTTTCTGATTTACACAGTGTCTGCCATCACTAGAACCACGGGGAGTTTAAAAAAAAAGCTTAAAATACAATTTATTTTTTCCTTTTATAGCTAAAAAAAATCTACAGAAAAAAATGGGGAAATATCCACCAGTGGTGAAATAGATTTATTTTCCTTATTGTTTTATGTCTCTACTGATACACTCCTTGGGTTTTTTTTGTACAGAAAACAAATTAAAAAACTTGGAAAACTTCTGTTCTTTTATAGTTTTGCCCTTTAGTGGTACAGTAATCAAAGGCTTGAAAATTTTACCTCACTTTTCAGTAAGAGAGGCAGCACAATATAAATAACCATATGGTAAGGGACAAGAAATAAACACAGAGAATGTAGAAGAAATAGAAGCCATAGGAAATGAGGACAAGCAACAGAACCAGAAATATCACGCTTTATAGGGAAGTGAAGGCACATAACAGGATCACCTAGCCCCTGAGTCTGTTGCCAGCTCATCCAAATTTTCTCTTTCCTCTACACACCTGATTTTCAGTCCCAACCACCTGTCTCAGGAAGACTCTTGCAGCACTTCTGTGAGGTAAGGACCACTTTACCCTCAATAGATAGAAGAGGAATTAAATCATGTAACTCATTCTGACTCCCAATCAAACAGGGCCTCCAGTTTCCAAACCTCAGTTTTCCTTGCTCCTTTGCCAGCCTTAAATGCGTTTCCACTACCCTCCTTCTCTAAATCCATTGTTCCTGCTCAATGCTACTCTTGCTATTATGGCCAAGTCAGCTTAATTCTCCAGGCTGATTGGGTCCAGTGCAGGGAAAGGAAAAGAAAGGGTCATTAATATAGAAGACATTAGAATTTTGCTTTTAGTTGAAATGTTTGGTAATTACAAGAAAATTCATCTCAGCCCTGGGCTACAGCATACTTTGTAAAATGGATTATTCAGGGGACTAAGCTGTGAAGCAAATGTAAGAAGTTTCCTGCAAGCATTTAAAAACTACATTTTCTTTCTCTAAAAACCATGTATATCTCAGCCAAATCTAAATGGATTTTCACAGGACAGCAAAAAGCAAATTCACAACTTTTGCCTGCCAAACCTTCTATCTTTACCTCAAAGCACTGGGGCATTAGACCTGGTAAAAAAAAAAAAGACACAAAATAGGTTCTTTTTCCCACAGCCTCTGTCTGGAAGTCCACTGAACTGGTTCAGTTGCCATTTTATATATAAGAATTCATCAAAAGCAGACAGTGCCATAGAAAATTCAGCTTAAAGAGTTAAAAGTTTGGCAAAGCTTCATGCAACTAAGATGACACTCCTGAAAAACGTCAGTCAGCTTTAATAACGGGTTGTGCTACCAGCCTGTCGTGTACACATGTATTACACGGTCTCATAAAACTAACTTCTGACGGGTTTCCATTCTGCTCCATTGTTATAGTGATATAGTTAGCATATGTTAAGATACTTTCTCACTGGAGACAGGAAGGACAACTGGAATTCCAATGATCATAAAGCACGTACATATTCTGTCAAAATTCCAAGTCAGAAAGGCCCTTGAACTAAATTACAATGAAAGAGTAGAATAACTATTATGAGCTTGATTTTAAATATTCGCCTTCTCTTTTGAATGAAACTGCTGAGTCCTTTCACTCTTCCTCTGGGATGGACTTTTCTCAACATAATCACCTTCAAAGTGAATGTTAAGCAAGCATTAGGATCTCTGAAAAAGAAGGTTTTAGAGGACACTGCTACCATTTTTTTCTGGCTATTTCATTCCCACTAGACCAAGCCTCACGCTTTGTGGCAAATTTCCTCACAGCCACAGGCGCTATGGTCCCTTCATTGTCTTTTTTCCTCTTCAGCACCAATGCCAGTTTACTTCCCTCACCAGTCCTTAGTTAACATATATTCTGTGCCAGAAGTGCAGCATTTGCCATATAGAAAGCTGTCTGAGAGTTGACCTCCAAGGATAAAATAAATGTAATTCACCTGCTGTAATGCCACAGGATGCACTGAATATCTCAAACAGCAGAGAAATGTGCCTAAGGCTACAGTGAGTCAGTCACTGAGACAGCTGGAATTGGAATTTAGGAGCTCCTTGCTCTCACTCTACTGTAATTATTATTTATTTTACCATAGCAAAGAAAAGGTCTCTTCAGGACCTGGCCCATTTGTACCACATACTGCACAAACAAAGAATGAGGAATATTCTGCTAAAAAGACTTGAGTTCTCTCTAACAAAAATTCAACATCTGCCAGTAAGAATTATTTTCAGGCACGTGGTCTAACATACCAACATTCGAGAGGAAAATAAATAATTTCACAACTACTTGTAATTAAATATCACTTTATTAAAATGACTGGGAAACATTCTTGCCTTCCGCTTCAGATATTTATTTTATAATTCTTAATTATACTTACCGCTGAGGTTCTCCAAGGCAAAATTTAATAGATCCATGAATCCTGAGAGCTGGATAAGACTGAAGTTCATTTCTTTAGCCCACCAAAATCCTGCAGTATAATAATCTAGTAAAATAGCTTCTTTCAAAGATGTCTTTAGTTGTGTAAGATTCAGAAATTCTTTCATCTTTCTAAAAAAAATTGCAGAGTAAAATAATGAAATTTAAAAATAAATTACAGATTCCAAAGTCTTACGTGGTCTGCTTGCAATTGTACCTATATTTGTTATTATTAGTTTCTCTATTATTCATGTGTGCATAATGCACATAATTTCTTGAATTTAGCTCCATCAATTCCTAGGTAAGAACATTTTTGATCAGAGGACATATCAAAAAGTAAACAATCATCTGCAGGTTTCAGCAGACACTATTCAAGTGCTAAGATATGACTAACAAAGGAACAAAAATTAGAGCATTACAAAACCAAAGAGAAATACATTGAAAATCCCAGAGAAAAAAATGAGTGTTTCATCAGGAAATGGTTTGTGGGATGAAATGACACAATTAGTTTCCACTTTATACTATCACGCTTTCACTCTGATTGAGATAATTTTACAGTAGTAATAAGATCTTGTTTCCATTTCAGGATTATTTTCCATGTGGCCTCTGATGAAAAATTACATTTGAAAATTAATGTAAATAATATAATATATAATTACTGAAAGTAGCTCAAATATTTAGAAGTTTAAATTGCATTTCCATAATGGTCAAAACATTTAAAAAGAGCCTTATCCCATTTTACTGGCACACGATGAAAATTTTTCCACTCACTTTAACTTGCAAAATGTATGAAAAAATACACTCCCCTGTAGGAGGCCATACTGTTGCTGACACATTTATGTCTACTCTATCCAAACACAGAATTAGTTAGGTCTTTTACAATAACTGTGTGCATTTTTCCACATGAAGAGAAGGGATGGGGGCTAGGACTTGGTTTCAATTCTTCCAGCGTAACTTCAGCCACGTCTCAGGTAGTTAAGTTTTACATTAAAGCAATCCTTTGCTTCTTAACTACAGCTGAGGATGCAGGTGCCAGTGATCACAGTTTCTAGTCCCCTGTAAAAAAGCAAAGTCTTCCCAAGCCCCGCTGCCTTCTCATTCCTTCCTACGAAGGACATTAATCCCAGACCTACTGATAGCAGCCATTAGCTTTTCAGGGGTTTCACCGACACAGTACAGACATGCTGTCAAATGAGATGAGTTTCTTTTTTTAATTAAAGCCTCAATAGCTAACAGAGTAAAGCATATAATCCAATCAGTTTTGTTTAAAACATGTATTCCTTTGTTCTGCATGACAAATTTGTATGGCTGCACACATGCAAGTCGGTTAAAAACACTTAACTGTGTCCTGAAATAGAAGTGGAACGTGGCCAGCTGAACTTTCCAAGGTTTGAAACAGTCCATATCCTCTCTCTCTGAAGCTTCTGCCAACTCTGTGTTTTTCATAATCAGAGCTTCTCAGGGATTTAGATTTTCTCTGATTCTGCTAACAATGCCAGTACTCATCTTTTCAGTATTTTGTAAGGCATGCCGCTGACAACAGTATCTGTACATGACTGGGAAATGATGGGGCAGTTAGATTTCCTCGTTACCCTCCCTGCTTTTTCTTTCTTCACGGGGCTCCAGTCCTACGAAGATGGACAGCAGTATGAAACTCCCTGAGAGATGGGAATGCAGGACATGAAGACTCTCATACTGAATCAGATCTATTCTGATTTTCTAACCTTAGCTGTGGCCTTCAAACTGCTTTTGTAAATAGACACAATGCACTGTGGTAAACAAAATTTTAATGCTGCTGCTAAACTGCTTAGTGTGCATAAAATACCCTGTAACTATGCTCCTTCCAGTCAGATGTAGTATATACTTAAATTCCCCTTGTACAGTGTATATATATAAATACATATGTGATCAGCTGAGACTAAAAGAGAATATGATCTTTCAGTGCTTTTCTTTTTAATCTTAATGAGAAAGTTGCACAAAGAATTGTGTCATTAAGCACATTGTAGTCTCCAGTGAGTTGTAGACTTCAGTCTCCTCTAAATTTAAAGAGGCCTATTGTGCAAGAGCAAACAGGAAAGGAAAGAATTTTTGTATTATTATTTGATGGTAGCAAATTTTCTTTCCAGTTTTCTTAAAAAAAATCCCAGAAAGACCTTTCCTCCATAAGAATAGTGACAAATAGGAAAACAGAGTGTGTTTCAGGAATATTTTAAGCTCAATTAAATGGTTACTTATTCAGAGGAACAAAGTTGGATTTTATATACCCCCCGCCTCTTCCTTCCCAAACTAGACCAGCGGCCCAGCCCTTTGGCTTTCAATTCCCTAAGAACCTGCTAGCAGACACAAGCGCTCCAAAATAATTCGCACACTTCTGGAAAGTCCCATCTTTCAAATATAAGTCTGGAGTCTCAGGTTGAGCTCCTGGCCTCCTAAATTCAGCTGCTATTAAACACTAATAACAAGACAGAGTGCTGGTACAGGAAAGACAAGGCAGGGTGACATCAGAAGTCTTTGGCTGCCTCCTATTTCCCCAGTGCTCCATAATGGCGACCTACTAATGCCTTCTTGAGGTTTCCATCCCTTGCTGAACTTTAAAGACCTTTTTGATTTTTTGGTAACTAGTGTTACAGTACAGAATCTCAAATGTTTTAGCAAAAAAACCATACCAAGTGAGACTTATTTAAAAAAAGCTCAGTATTGGCCTATTCTTATTTACATCTCAGTATTTCATTTACAGTGTATTTAAAGCTATTGTAAATTCAGAAATGACAACAATATGAAACACAAGTGGAAAAAAAGAAGTCTAAGTAAAATCAAGAGATATAGGAAACACAGTAACCAGACTGGATCTGAGATCAACAGTATTTCTTCCATCTTTTGTGAATAATATTAAATATCAATGATTTAACTGAACAATTAAACACTAATGACATAACCATCACAAAAGAAATCTAACAAATAGGCTGCCATTTTTATTTCATTATTACATGGGTTCCAGCCTTCTTGTCATTGCTACTTACTTTTCAACTCCTTCCAGATTTTCTTCTGACAAGGCAGTAATTTGGGAAAGAGAAAGAAATGTCCTATTAATAATCTCCTTTCCACCTACGTCATCCTGATCTTGGTCTTCTTCCTGATCTCGGACTTCTTCCTGCACACACGCATATAGGAATGTCATTTTAAAAATGTTTATTTTATTATGTCAGTAACTTATCTAAATAACATTTTTATATTGAGGAGGTATGCAAGGGATTAATTCAACAAATGCCAAAAATGTAAGACAGCTATAATTATATGGCAGTAACACAATACCTTAACACATTCTCACTGGAGAAAAGCTGGGCAGATACATGGAACATAGTATTTTTATCATAAATTCATGTGGGAACACAGTGACATATTATGTGCTGCACAAGATTAAATTAACTTGCAAGTAAAAACAACAGAGATTTAAAGGTGCAAAAGAATCCATGAATCTAAATTTGACCAACATGATACTGCATTGCACAATAATTAAATTTCAAAATTAAGTTTCTCCTAAACATATTATGAGAATACACACTTATTACTATGCTATTTGCTTTCCACCCTGTACTTGATTGCATTTTCAAATTTACTGTCTACACTGACTCCTTCCCTAACCAAACAAACGTCCAAGATATTTGTTGCAAAAGAATGATACACACACAAGGCTCTGACACTACTGCTCCTGGGAAGGATGTACATGTTTTAGGGGATAACAAACTGAGCAGGAACTAACAATGCAATGGTCTTAGAAAAAAATAGGAATATTTGATGATATTTTATTTTGTGTGGTCATTGACAAAAAAGAGATTTCAGTAAGAAATCTATGAAATGCAAAAAACAGTAGAAAAAAAATCCCCTAAAACTGTTTCAAATTAGAATATGTAGGTGACAAAGTGAGGTGTCAAAGCACATTATAAAACATGAGATGAGGCAGCAGGGGCAGGGCAGGGGCACAATGGACAATGGTCACGGGACAGAGTGCTCCAGTTGAGAGGGACCCACAGTGGGGCAGCACAAGGAAAAATATTTCACTATGAAAATATTTAAGCATTAGAACACATAACCCAGAAAGGCAGAGCAATCTCCTCCTTGCAGGCTTCCAAGACCAAACTGGACGAAGCCCTGCTGGGCACTGGGTGCTGGCCCAGCTCTAATGAAGCAGCTGAACCAGTCCCAAAATGCCTTCCAGCCTCCTGCTGGGAGTCTGCCTGGCCTGACCACACAAACACCTGATCACAATTCGCTTGTAGCAGGTACGCTTCTACATCTGCAGGACCTGGGCTTCAGAGAAGTGCAGCAAGGCAAAGCTTGCAGAATCCTGCTTCCGGCTCACACGGGGAGAGCGAAGCAGAATTCCTGACACGCACTGATTTTTGAACCTGACCAGCACTGCTCTGGGCTGATACCAACTCACTCCAGCGCTGGTCAAGGAGAGCCCCCAAATAAAGCTACACTACTCCCCCTGCTGCTGCTGAACTGCAAGATGTACGGAAATCTGGGACTAGCTGAAGAACCACAGTCAAGAGGGACGAAACAAGACTGAGAGCAACAAAGAACATTCACTCAGTGGACAGACTATTCTTCCCCTCTCTAATTAAGTACTAGAGTACTTTCACATGTACTTCAATAAGAAAAATTATTGTTCCCAACTGTAAACAAGTCAGTCTCAGATACAATGTCTCATCAGAACAGCAATAGCATAAACGAAGGCTTCCTTCACATAGTTAAGAGCATGACGTTAGTTTGCTTTTATTAGCAATAAATTATACAGCATAAAAAACCCCCAAACTCCTACAGTCAGTAATGCTGCTATAATTGAAGCTGCAGGGAAAAAACAATACCTCTACATGCTAATATTATACAATTATCGAAAGACGTATTTTAATAAGTAGAAAAAATTATAAACGCTTTCCTGAAGTGGTGTTAGAAATCTGTTGAACATGAGATTTTTTAGAAGCTGTGGAAGCTGAATTAAAAGCATAACTGATATTGATGTTTTGGAAACTGAATTAATGCTCCTCCCTCACTTTCTCTTAGGATGTTCAATACATAGGATGCTTTAGTATTTATAGTGACCACCACTATATAAATTACATATTACTGGTCAGTCAGTCAACATCTTACTGGGCATACTTGTTAGTAAGGCAAAATGCTAATATTTTACAAGTTGCAGTTTAAACTGAAGAGATAGGCAGCTGCTGTAACTCCGTGTTGCAGACAAGGCTCTGTAATCTGCACATCAAACCACAACAGTCTACAGGGCAAGGTGAATGCTTCCCAAGAACCATTTCATCACCTGGAGCCTGGAACAACATTCCCAGCAGCAACATTCCCACCAATGCATTACTGGTTTTGTTAATGTTTGTGATAAGGATGGGGTTGGGGCACCACTATAACAAGCACAGGTATCAGATAAGAAGAAATACTGTTACAAATGACAGATGAGGAACTACAGGAGATAAAGCACATGATTTGAAAATATTTTTTTTTAAATTAGCAATGTTTCTGTAATTTAAAAAAGTATTGAAGGTCCATAAATCATTTAAACAATCCTGTGTTTATGGACAGTCTCTGTTTGGGCTGAACCTACACACACACACCTGACTAAAAGCTTACAATTATTTTGATTGATTACTTCTGTCTTTTGATTGCTGTCTTTAACCACTACTGCAAATACTGGGAGATTATTTTTATACGCCTTCACTGGTGTCAAAGAATTTACTGTTCATTTGAGTGTTAACTGCAGTGACTGACTGAGGTAATCCAAGGTGAGTTAATTCTAGTAATGCTGTCTTCATGCGTCAGGAAAAAAACTCCTGAACCACTCCTATCAATACACATTCCCAGCAGTAGACTCAGCCTATTTAAATACAGGCTGCTACTAGAGAATTATTTGTTACTGTTTTATTTTCCTTTGAAGGATTTCTGAATGCGTAATATGGTTTTGGCTGCTCGATATATTACTCCAAGTGCTGTGGGCATCCCTTGTTAACACCATCAAATCGAAATACCAAAGCAAACATTCTAAAAGAAAAGAGTAAAATCTTTCTAAATCTTTCAGCCAATGTGTTCACAAACCACCATTAAGCAGGAAATAGCAGCAGCAGAGTGATATAGTTAAACAGCAAATTGCAAAACACCTCTGTGTTTACAGGGGTGGGGAAGAACTCTCAAAACCCCAAACCCATTCTAGGTCATCCCCGGCTAGCAAAAATGCCCCACTACCTGCAGTTTTGGTGAGGGCCTTTCCAGAGTGGCCAAACCTTGAAGCAGAGCAATGGAAATGAGCACCAGCATTCCTGAAGAAATTTAAGCTTGTCCTCTGGGATGAGCCCTCTGCAGAGGTTGAAGATAGTATTTGCATTTGTTTGACAATACAACACCACACTTTGCAAAATCATGGCTTCCAAAAATATACACTCAAAGAAACAGTTTACCAAATCTCTTCAATTATAGCAAATACTTGACGTGTAAGGAACCTAAGATCCTGCTCTCCTCAGCCTACCAGGGAAATCAGACTGGACTGAAATTTCCAGTAGCTCATTTAAGGCAAGCTCAGCTACTCTGGCTGGGCTGACAGCAGTGCAGATGTACCCTAGAAGAGTGTTGTATATCAGTTACAACTTTAATCAAAATGGGAATGAAGAAAACCCAACCAAACTACACCAGCAACACAGGCTGTTATTTGTATTATTATACACATTTTGTTATCAAGCTGTCAAATGCTTCAGCAGCAGCAGAAAATCCTGAAGCTTTCTACATAAATAGTTCAGGCAGAAACAGAAACACATTCACTGTTCCTGTTTGTTTTTAAAAGGCCCCACTTGTCCACTCCCACAATGGGAAGTTAAGATCAATAGTTGCTATTTTTAGTCGTAAACATTTCTTTTGTCATGAAACAAATGAGAAAATAAAAACAGCAGCACTAATTTCAACTACCTTCAAAAGGGAAGTCTGCAGATGTGTCAAATGCCAAAGACAAAACCTTTAGGCAAAGAAAGCTTTCAAGGACCATTACAAACACGGTAGTGTCCTTTTAATAACAAAATACGTTTCAAAAATTTCACACAGTCCAAACATTAAGATTTATGGTTGACCAAATGTATGATGACATTAAATTTTAGTGATGTTTTCACAGCTGCAGACCACTTATAGGAAAAAATGTGGTTAAAAATAAAGCAGCAGCAAGACTTGCTAAGATCAGGATTCAGATTTTCTAATATACCTTCTGTCGAAAGTCATTACAAGTCAGAACAATTATAAAAATATTCAATTTGAATCAAAAGGAATTGTCTTAAAATATAAGAAATTATATTAAAAAATTGTGCCAGAATAGTGTTTCCTACACCTTACATATAGACCATGCCAAGCTATCTTCAGCCAAAACTAGAGACTACAGAATGTAATTTATAAAAACACACAATTCCACAGGGTTTCCAATAAAAATAAATCATAAAAGATAGACAGAAATATCACAAAGGTAAGCTACTGTGTGTGGAACAAACTTCAATACATAAGGAACAGAAAACACGAGAAAAAAAAATTGTTCACTGAATTCCTCTAAAGATTCTTTTTTATAAAGCCATGAAGTAAAAACTACAAAAATTTCAGTGGTACATTTCAAACAGATGTACAATATATTTTTGACAGCCTGTCGTTTCCCATAGAGCACACCCTGTATCCTTTTACTGTGATCTGACTGCATCACCCCAGTGTTACACTGCTCCAACTGCCAAAATATTTACGGAGAGCACTAACGGAGTGCACTGTGAGAGATGCATATATTTTTCATAAAGCATTTAGAATACTTAATAACACATTTCACATGGAAGAGGGTTTATTTATTTAAGGAAACCTAAATGTTAAGCTTTTGTACTGACGAAGACGCAACCATGACACTGGCTGAAGGCGCTTAATCACTCCCACAACAGTCACAGCAACTTCTTGGCCAGCGGAGACAACAAAGCAGCTCAACCAGAAGAAAATTATCTCGTAGTAGCTACAGCGACATAGACAGGCTTGAGGGAGAAATTCGGAGTTGATGCAACACCTCATACGTTCTTAGGAGGAATAAATTTTATTCTTGTGTCTCTTGACATGCAGCATGAGACGAGTCGCCTGTCAGAAACCACACCTCTGTCAACCAAGTCAAAAAAGGAAAGAGGAAAAAACAGGGAGGAGGCCGAAGACAAGCAAATAAAGCAAATATTAATGCAAACACTGTGGGTTTGTAAAATCCTCCAGCGCACTTCAGCTACCTAAAACAATGAAAGGTGAGAAATACAACTGTGATATTGCTGGAAGGAAAGTGTCAGCTTGCTTCCACTCCCTCAGTGCTCTTTGAAAGGCAAAAAAAAGCTTTTCCCTCAACAATTCAAAATTAGGAGACTCCTACCACCACAAATAAGCCACCTGTCTTGGTCTGACCCAGGCTGGATGCCAGGAGCCGACCATGGCCTCTTTGTCAGCCCCCTCCTTAGCTGAACAGGGGAGAAGAAGTATAACAAAAGGCTTGTGGGGAGAGATGAGGACAGGGAAAGGTCACTGACCAATTACTGTCACGATCAAAATAGTCTCAGCTTGGGCAGAAAAATAATTTATTACCAATGCAATCAGAGTAGAATAACGAGAAATAAAACCTACAACTCAAAGCACCTTTCCTCCACCCCTCCTCTCTTCCCAGGCTCAACTTCACTCCCAATTTTCTCTACCTCCTTCCCCCAGGAGCACAGAGGAATGGGGTAGAGTGCTTGCAGTCAGTTCATCACATGTTGTCTCTGACCCTGCTGCCTCCTCATGGGGAAGACTCCTCACACCCTAACCTTGCTCCAGCATGGGATCCCTTCCATGAGGGATAGTCTTCCATAAACGACTCCAACATGGGTGTCTGCTCCACCATGACCTCCGTGGGCCCCAGGGGCACAGCTGCTTCACCATGGGCTGCAGAGGAATCTGCTCTGGCACCTGGTGCACCTCCTGCCTCTCCTTCTCTGCTGGCCTTGGTGTTTGCAGGACTGTCACTCTCCCATATTGTCACCCCCCCTCTTCCATCTGCTGTTGCATGGTTTCCTTCTTCCCCTTCCTAAATCTGTTATCCCAGTGATGCTCCCTCTGTCACTGGTGAGGCCAGCCTTGTCCGGCCATGGGTCTGTCCAGGAGTTGGCTGGTATTGGCTCTAGCAGACATGGGAAAAGCTTCCAGCAGCTTCCCACAGAAACCACTCCTGTAGCTCCCTACTACCAAAGCCTTGCCACACAAACCCAACACACCAAGAAATACCCATACACTCCTAAAGGAGAGCCCATAACCGAGTGAAACCTGGCGAGGCGGTGGGAGGTCAGAGGTGGGCGAGGCGCTCAGCAGCAGCTGCTCAGGGTGAGGTTAGAGGGGGTGAGGGACAGACCCAGCCGGGCTGTGCCAGGCCAGGCCCCGCAGTCTCTGCTGGAGGAACTGCCTTGCCAGGACAGGCATTGTCCATTAAACTGCCTAGGGGACAACAGTGACACAGGCTTATTTTTATACATCTATAAATTTACACACACACACTGCATTTTTAACACCACGCCCTTTTCTTCACAAAGTCACAGAATGGGTAGGGTTGGCAGGGACCTCTGGAGGTAATACAATCCAACCCCCTGCCGAGGCAGGGTCACCCAGAGCAGGTGACAAAGGAACGCGTCCAGGTGGGCTTGGAATGTCTCCAGAGATGGAGACTCCACAGCCTCCTTGGGCAGCCCGTTCCAATGCTCTGCCACCCTCAACACGAAGAAGTTCTTCCTCATGTTGAGATGGAAACCCCTCTGTTTTGGTTTATGGCCACTGCTCCTCGTCCTGTCACCGGGCACTACTGAAAAGAGTCTGGCACCATCCTCCTGACCTCTGAGACATTTAAATACACTGATGAGATCCCCTCTCAATCTCCTCCAGACTAAACAGGCCCAGATGCCGCAGTCCCTCGTCACAAGCGAGATGCTCCAGACCCCTCACCATCCCTGTGGCCCTTGGCTGCGGCTCAGCAGGGACAATTTAACACAAAACACCCCGATCCCAGCGGGAGCGCGCCGCTCCCACCCCGGCGGTACCTGCGCGCTGGCCGCCATGGCCGCCATGGCCGCCGGCCCCCAGCGTGGCTGGCACCGCCCCTCACCGCGCCCCGCCCCCGGCACGGGCGGCCCCG
>VZTI01000933.1:2126297-2147397 GCA_013397865.1 Struthidea cinerea | reverse complement strand
GCCCCGCCCCGCCCCTCACGGCCGCGCTGGCGCCGCGGCACGGGCCCGCCCCTGCTCCTCTTTCTGTAGTAAACTTGGGACAGAAATGAACTAAAACTACGTTGAAACGTTTTCTCTGTAAGCTTTGTATTGCATGTAGCAGCAGTAATTCAGAGTAACAGCAATCACCTGCAAGGTCAAATAAAATGCAAGCATTTGGTAGGTGAACAGTAATGAGAACAAAGAGCCCTAACTTACTTTGCAAAGTTTATGGATGTGCTGAGGGAGCTGGTATGACAAAACAGCTTCTTTGCAGTGCCCCACATAAAGCAAGGGCCTCGCGGGATTTCTGCAGCTATTTCAAGCTCTGCCACTGCTTTGGAGCAGTTTGCCACCTTCAGAAGTTTGTCATCATCAGTTTCTTAAAATGTGCAAACCACTAAGTACCTGTGTCCTAGCTGGGTCACGGGAGACAGGAACATGCCCATTATCCACTAAGGCTGTGATTTATAGTGTGAGATTCACCACGTCTGCAGCTCCTGTTCCTGCTCAAACACCCTGACCCTCACTGACACATGTAGACCAATCGCGCTTCCAAAAGGAGTCAGAAATCTGTTTGAGGTTCAGAGAGCTGGATCCTGCAGTGTTTTGTAGAATTATTCATGGTATTTTAAAGAAATAGAGCCCACACTGTGAATTTTAAAGAAATAGAGCCCACACTGTGAATTCCTGCAATTTGTGCTGTGCTCTGTGGCTGAGAGCTGTACAGCTGTGTTACTGCCCCTTTTACTATGTATATAAATCTAACCAAATAAGAACATTATTCAGAGCTGCAAGCACTGCACGTAGTAAGGTGTTAAAACTGGGGAATTAAGTGTGATATTCGGATGCAATATAACATTGTGTACATTCATTATGATGTTATCTAGCTGGTAAGAGGTAGATGCTAGACTTAACCCTGCATTCCTCTGGAACTGAAAATGCCCATTGATTTCCATGAACATTTTCAATGTAAAAGACTTGGGGGCTCAAAGCCTTTAGAAAGATCTAATTCTGTTTCTCCTGCTCAATATTAAAGGACTGAATTCTCTCTTACACAAAACCTGAACTGAGCAGGTGATTGAAGCTGAGCACTGATTGAAGCTCAAACCACATTTCCAGTAGTGAGCTCCTAAACTTCCCACTTTTCAATTTAGATTTTTAGATGGTGTCAAAAGGCTTAGAAATAAAAAATTAAAAAAAAAAAAAAATTCAATGGTTGCATCAAGCCATGCCATCTAATTTCATGTGGATCCTTCATGTTTACAAAACCACATTTGTGTGTATGTGAATATTTAACGTGGCTTTTTGATTTCCTTCAAATGCAAAACTTGTAAGTGCAACACAGAAATACTGAACTTAAAACGCTGACCTAGTGCTTTCCAACTACAGGTAACCGTGGTAGATTTTCTATGATTCCTAATGGTCACAGAGAGTCCAGGTTAGAGGAGAACAGCAGAGCTCTTTCTCCACTGGAGTAGCTGTGTTAGATGCAAAGGTTTCCTGAATGTGTCTGTTCCGGCATATGTAATTTAAACAGAACATATTTGAAAATCTGGCTTTGCACGGTAAGTGCTCTTCTGTTTGTCTGAGAAGCAACCGGAGTTCAGGTTTGGGAGAGGTTTTGCCAAGGCTGGTATCACTCAGTGCATGAGGATCTTGGAAGGAACACTTTATTTTCTTGCTTTGATTAAAGCTCTTCAGCTCGTGGTGCCTGGACCACCTCCAGCCTGTACAAGATAACCCCCACACAGCCCACTAACACTCGGCCCTGGCAGGGGCTGGGCAAAGAGCTGGTTGTTCCCCTCAATTTTCTTCAAGTTCTCAGATTTTCATTTTGCTAATTATGCACTGAAGCATCACAAATACAGCAATTCCACACTGCTCCCTGCACAATGAACTACACAATTGTCTTTGTAGAAATACTTTCCTCTTCATCACGATACCACATCTTTTGGGCAGGGAGCAAGTTCACCTGCATCACACAAGTCCATGTCAAAAGGGGAATAAAGGTCACAGCTGCAAGCAAAGCTTTGATGGTGCAGGTCACCTGCAATTGGAACACAACTAGAAGCTGCAAGTGCTCCAAAATATTCCACTGAGTCCTCCAAAGGTTTAATAACCAAGGTGATTCAGTCTGATTTTCTTTCTCGTTGCAGAGATCCTGGCATTTCAGGAGTAAATGAAACGTATTAATTTAAGAAAAGGAATGAATTTTCAGAAGCTGCCTTTTACAAAGCAAAGATTTTGTAAACTCCAGGCCCACAGAAACATCCTCCTACTGACAGAGATTCTATGAAAACGTTCAATCGCAAACACGTTTCCATTCACTTTTAGTTAAGCATCACCAAGCACAGTAATTAGACATAAGCAAATTCAGGATGAAAAGCAGATGGAAATTCCTAGCGGAGCCTTGCTTGTTACATCAACATCAGATGGACATACAGCTCCCCTGGCTGCCAGCCCTCGTGACAACAAATTGCTTATACTCGTGCCCTGTGGGACAAGAATTGAGAAAAAACCACGGGCAAGTGGAGGACTTGCACGCAGTATTTGGGTTTGACCCTCCTAGTAACAAATGGGCAATTTGTGAAAGCAACAGGACATTAGTGCTACATGGCTCTTAGTAAAGAGCCCTGCATTACTGTACATAAGGGCATTAACATAGTAATTAATCATCCCCTCCCAGCTCCTTTATAACATTCTTCGCAGATACTCTATCCAGGGAACAGCATTCCCTCTAAGGTAATGTTTTTCTGTTTTACATATATAGATACACACCCCAAGACAACACCTTCAGAAAAAAATTCTGGGCATGATTATGTACTAGGAAAAGAAAAACATAAATCCCAGGTTGTCAGGGAAACTTGTTTTTAAAACAAAAATATAATTCTGCCATTTCTTAGGCAGTATCCAATTAAAATGAGATACAGGTACAAGAGGATAACTGCTTTGGTGTATCAGCAGCCGGATAGACAGAGTTCTGAGTTATTAAGGGAGAGATGCTGCTTCTCTTTTGCTTACTGTTTGTCAACACAATCTAGCTCAGTATCTCTCCCTGTCTGTTTAATTAATAGGTAGGCAAAATTTCCATGTGATATGACATTGATTTTGAGAGACTTGTAATTTTAGTACTCGGCCCAGCAATAAGAAAGTACAAGTTAAATGTAGCAAATCATAACTTTTCAATTATTCAAAACAATATGCACATGGAAAAATGAAAGTAATAAAATGTGTATTCTATCAATGATTCCATTATCCTCTCACCATAAAGAGAAGTGGCTCAATGGAGGATAAAAGCAAATTTTAGATTGATTCTCTTCTTGATCATAGCCAGAAGACTGCTATATCTATTGCCAAGAAATTGAATTGAGGTTCATAGAAATCCTAAAAATTAGATAGAAAATACTTAAAAGAACATGTAGCCCATCTCCAGGGGACCTGTACTTTTTCTTGCCAACAAGAACTTCAAGCAGAAATAGGAAAGTATTTAACCTGGTAGTGCAAGACAGCTCCTTCCTACGTATTAAATGGTAGAAATAATGTAAATGTGCATATAACATTTCAGTACACCATCAGTATGAACTAAGAAAGCTTAGGTTTTTTTCCCCTCTAAGTACCTTTTAGTAAAAAAACCTGAACTATGAGACCTGATGTATAAGATAAAGCAATATGGATAATTTAGAGTGCAGCTGTTTCAAACTACCTACCCTCAAGGTCACCAATTGCTAAAACAAAACCCAAAATCTCTGTAGAACTCAAGGACTCCTCACAGTCATTTTTCAAACTAGGACAATCCACTCAGAAGTCCCAAATTCAAGACAAGAGACAAAAAGAAGAGCACTGACCACAGGATGACTCTCAGCCCCCTCAGTCTTATACAGCCATGAGTACACTGGTGACAATGGACAAATAATTTAACATAAGCATTGTGTAGGGGTTTGGGTTTGCTGAGAGCGTTGTTTCACTGACAGAGCGCTGCGTTCTTCAGGAGGACACACTGCAGTACAGAATGTGCCAATTAATGTCGTGAGAAAAATCACCAGAAAGAACAATTAAACAAGTTATAATAGCAAACAGAGATAAAAATCTATCAAATACAGTATTACATATATTCATATTCTATATAAAATATGCTATATATTAAACATACGTAAGTATTGGTGCTATGTAATATATGTGTATATATTCTCTCTTCAGACTGCCACTTGAGCTCGGATTCCCATCTACTCTGTATCTTTTTTAAGGATATAATGTATACCGTTAATCTTGGCAAGTTTACATGAACTGGAGTATATTTTACTCCATGAAAAAGATGAGACATTAATCTTCTGGGCAAACTCTCTTGAAATTTCATTTTGATAGACAAAACTTGACTTTTCAGTTTGAACTACTGCTTCATTCTGTTGGCAGACTAAAGAAGATAGAAAGACACAACTGTGTGAAGTATTACATCTTAGTAACAGAGCAAAGTCTACAAAAAAAAAAAAAATTCACTGATTCCATTGTCCTTGCCCTTTTGCCCCCAAATGGGAACATCATTTCTTTCAGAGATTTCATATTCTACTCCTTTCATGCCTTTGTTGTGAAGCTCTATTGATTTTTGCCACCTTCTCCATATGATATTAACCAGCTTTTAGAATAACATATAACAATTTAGGGCAGCAAGTGAAAAAATACATCCAGCTGAAATTACAGGGGAATTTTCAATAGAGAGACTATAGTTACTGAAGACAAAAGTTGTCTTGTATACTAGAGCTGACTGTATTTGTTGTTTATTTGTGAATCGTTTGCTTGTTGGACTACACGAACAGCTTCCAAGGTGTCTCGATATTTCTTTAATTATTTAATAATGACTGGCAAGCCTGAATTACGGGGACATAACATAAGTGGCATCTTGGAGCAGAATCCCAGCTATGGCAGCAACACCTGGAGAGTCAGTCTGGCAAACGTATCTCCATTTTACAGAGTGAGATCTGTCCAAGAGAGTGAAATTTGTCACTCTGCAGTCTAGCAATACATCCTAAGTGTCCCTGCGACCAGAACCAAGCAATGAATTGATTAGGTGTCACGTGACTTCTCCCTGTGTACTTGGAATTACAGAGTACAAATCCCAAGGAGTGGATGAGCATGCTCAGGAAGAATGTGTCTGTGTAGTCTCCTAAAATGTGTAAGCATAAAGGTTATTCTGTGATCACTAGGCAGTAGGGTTAAAATTACGATGAAGCTGTTTGTTATTGCCCTTCCCCTCTTCTTCCCTGACTCATTTGAGGTTATGGACTCATCTTGGCAAAGTACATTAAAATAAAAGGGTATATAACTCAGTAATCAGTCCTGGGAGCACTTTCCTTCCTGGATTCTGAATTTGAAATATCTGCTGTGCAAGCATATGTTTATAGAGAGCTGCAAGGAGGAGTTAATGTCCATATTCACTCCAAAAAGATTATGTAGTTGCATGTAAAAAATGAATTTGCAGAGCTCTAGAGAGCTTAAGTATATTACTTCTAGTAAAAATAAAACTCATTGAGCAGAGGACCCAAGGCCAGCACATATATTTGTGCTAAGAATATCACTTTAACTGCATACGAGCTCTGCATGTGATGTCATATGGAACATTCATGGGTTTCTTCTAGAACAGGGGTCAAATGCTTCCATAAGGTATTTATTAAAGTAATGTATTGATTTAGCTGAGGCAGAATTAGCCTGTTGTAGAGTGGAAGCCTGATTAGTCTAACCGATTCTCGAGTTCCTCAGTATCTTGGAACCCAAAATTCAAAGGAAGAGAAAGATGGGGCAGAGTTCACATATCACTCTGTTCACATGTCACTCTGCTGACACTTGTGACTGTTGGGTTATGGAGAACAGGGGTATATTTTGGTCCACAGGGTGCAGAGTTACCCACATACTTATCCTAGGAAATTTAGAAGGAGAATGAAAAACCTCAGCGCACTGTTTGACAGTGTTCCTTGAACTGGAGCTTATGCTTTTCTCATTTACTTGAAATTTGAAAGAAGATGATAGAAGTTAATGGAGTTTCATTATGGGAAAGCAGTGTAAAAGGAATCATCCTCCTTGTTTTAACATCTGTGAACACGATCTTCCTCTTCCTCACAAACAAAAGATGAGATTCTGCTCAATTTTAATGCTGTTTGGCATCTGTGCCTATACTGCCAGGGACATTCAGAACCATTTACATTAACAGCAAATATTATTTTCACTCTAAAGAAGGAAACATATCCTTATTGATATTCAGCAAGTGGTGCGTTGTTGCAACCAAGATATAATTTACTCACTTGTCTGACTGGATTACATTACTCCATGCATTTTGTAGCTTCATCTGTGAAAAATCGAACTTTAGTTCTACTGCTGTCATTTCCCATAATTCTTTTAAAACAATCTGTGGCAAAAGGATAAAAAATAGCTCCAATAGAAACTGCTTCTGGGGATGGCATTTGAAAGGACATTATTTAGAGTTAATCAATTAGACTAAGAAGTTTGTCATATTCTTTACATGAGCTGTGAGTCAGACTTTGTGTACAAGTATTTCTACCATTTGTGTACTTTGTAAAGGCCACGACTCCCTTTGTTCCCTGGGAACCCTGCAGTGAAAACATTTGTGTTCAGAAGCACACGGCTTTGTTAGGCTCCGTGGGTCATGTTTCCAGTTCTCCTCAACCTTTCAGTGTGCTCAGAACCAGCAATGCACCCGCCCGCTGCCATCCCTCGCCAGGGCTCCCCCAACTCACCACTGCAGCCACCTGAGCAGGGCAGCAGCTCAGCAATTCACAGGCAAAGCCACGGGAGTTCAGCCAGCGCGAGGATGGGAGGACTGAGCCATTGCTTACTTATAAAATTAGCAATTAGAACTTGACTGCAGTAAAAATGGAAAGTCCCAAAAGTGGAGGATCAGGGATGCTCTTTCAACTCTAATTTCTGCCTCTTTATTTCCTCTGATGTAAATTTTGAAACTCCCTTTGATGAAAAGAAGATCAAGCTCCAAAACCAGACAAAGCTTCAAAAGATGATTATAGGCTTTCCTATACAAAAGTGACTCAAAGTTTTATTTCCTGGGTTTATCACACAATGCAGTTTTCCTTCTACATCTTGCTTTTACACTAGCACATGGATCACACATTCCTTCTTGGTAACTACCTTTTGCACGTTACCCAAGCCAGACATTACTCTTGATAAATGACTATTTAAATTTTCACTGCCTCTGCTGCATTTCAAAGTATAAACTGTAACTGGATGTTTTATACACATACCAGAGAAGTATTTTTCTCACCGCCACAGTGAAAAGTTTTGTTGAAAATATAGAGAAATTGAATGCAATCCAAATAAAGCATTTTTTAAGTTGAACTCAACCGTGTAAATTTTTGATGCCAAATGAGAATTAAAATCAGAGCCTGCAAGTAGGGGATTATAATGGAAACAATTTTTCCAGTGCTACCTACACCTTTTGCTGCTATGCATAAATCCTATTATCACTCATGTAATAATGATAGAGCAATCATAATTATTTCTGTATTAGACCAAAAAAATTTCCTGTATGATTTCATCTGATGGTAAAATGTAAATCATTATACTAAATAGATACAATTTGTCTGCTTACAGAAAAAAATGGATTCAATCTTCTTTCTCTCCACCCTATATAATTAAAAAAAAAATCAGAAAGCAATTTTTAGCCAAGCATTCATCAGAGTATGTATTGTTAACAGGTGTTGTGTATTAAATTTCCCATGCACACAGTGTTGGAATGTAAAACTGTAATACTGCTCCTAGGAACAAGCAGCATAATTAAAATTCTTTGTGAGTTTGATTTACTGGGTATTTTCTTCCTTTAAAATAACTACGTTGCAAACAAGAGCCAATTTCTTAGATTTGATCTATGGGTTGTACAGCTTATACGTCAGGTTCAAAATGTGATTTAGACAATAACACATAACAGCTGAATAGTTATTTATAATAGCACAGCACCTGCGGCAGATTGTCAGCTGAAAAGGCAAATCTAAATGCTTTCAAATTCTCTTGTGTATTATAATGGCAGTAGTAGTGGCCACTATAGATACAATAGTTAGGCATGTAATGTAACTTTTGTTTCTGATTGCTTGCCATTTTCTCAATTTTATTCCTTTAAGACTGAAAATGTTCATACTTAGTGTCAGTCCATATGCATTTCAAAAAGTTCAGACACAATTTAGCTTCCTGTTAATTTGGGGGGAGGGGTGTCAATGAAATTAAATATTAAATGGAACATCAAACTCCTTTCTTATAAGATTTTCCACATTTCCCAGACTGTTGCACATGCATAATTAACACAACTTTTGCTTTTTTTTTATCTTGATTAATGCTGCTGAGAACTCTGGAAAATTTTGATCTGAAATTTTAAAACTCTAAAGACATTTTTCTTACCTCAATATGTGCCAGGATTTTTCTATGAGCCTTTTAGCAGCGGCTCCCATTTAAAATTCTGAAATTGTGCATATGCAGTTTCCTTTTAAATTTGGTTCCCTCCTGGACTGAACCCGGCATTGATCATTTGTGTGATGATGTGCTAATTCTGCAGTGATGTGAAACACATGCTAGGAAGAAATGTAACAGCTTGTTGCAGCAGACCCAGGCCCATACACAAACCATGAGCGCACTGATGTAACCTCCACCCACAACAGAAAGTCCATTTAGATGCACAGTCCACCAAGCAACGTTCAGGTTTCCAGCAGAAAGAACAGCTGTGAATGGGGATGTGAATGTGCAAGGACCATTCCCAAAAGGCAAGCACTCTAAACCCATTAGAATTTTCCAGACAAGACAGAATTTGAACTCCTCTTGTCTATTAAATATCTATAAAATTACCTATTTACCTCCTGAGTGTTGGGAGGCATGAGTTGGGCCATGTGCTTTGGGACCTTCAGTTGGAAGGTGACAGGCAGTCTAAGTACAACAGTACATTTCTGCCAGAACAACCAAAGTCATATTAGGTAGTAACTATAAAAACATAAGCAGGAATAGCATCTGTCTCCAGATGAAAGGCAATATAGTTTCCAAGTAGCTAATTGCTTTAGGATACAAGCAATAGAAAAAGAAAAGAAAGAAATGACTGGTCTGTACTAGAGATCTGTAACAGAGGCTAGGAACAATCCACTTGCTCTGGGGTTGATGGGATGATGCCATCGCCAATTAGCATGAGTACTTTGTTTTATAACATCCATCTACTCCCTGTATGAGCTGTTTTAGTGTGCACCTCAAAATCATCTTTGGAGTACTTCCACTAGAGCCAAGGGAGTTACTCCGGGAATTAGCTTGGCCAGTGAAGTAATTCATATGCAATAGAAAGAGTTACAAAAACTTAGTCGGAAAAGAGTAATGGAGAGAGATTCATGCATGCTATAAATCTTCTTGGCTTTGTGCTAATGTTATTTATCTACTTGAGATAGGGAGGGCATTCTATAATGTGTGCATACTGTGCAATATGGGACAGTGGCTTTGTAAAATAAACTGTCCATTAGTAAAGCAAAGTAACTTATTTTCATCTACTAGATCATTACTGCAAATTTTTCTCCTGAGTTTTGACATTTTATAAATCTTCATGAAGTCCACATTTGTTCTCTTTATCTTTTACTTCCATTTGATTCACTCTATTTCAAATGTATGTAAACACACTGTAGGACCACCAAGCTTTTTGTAATTTCGGTATGGCAATGCTTCCGCTCCTAGGAAGAAGTTGATGCCCCACATCTCAGTCTGCTGGCCCAGCTGGGGGAGACTCAGACATTCCCCTGAGCATCCCTCACTTCACAGTGCCTGTACCACCATAAGACGCAAAGGATTTAAATGGGTTGAAGCACAGTTTGAGAGAGCCAAGCAGAGCCGTGGCACAGCAGGGTGCCAGGGAGCCAGGTGTCAGAGCTCCTCCAGCGTCCCCTCCCCAGCAGTAGCCAGTGTCCCGATGTCCCTGCAGAGCTTCGGCAGCAACACGTGCTGAAGCAGCTCTGGCCCTTTGGAGGGCGGCTGCCTCGGGGCTGACTCACATCCCCTTCAGCCTCCCAGCCTGCAGCTGCGTGAGCCCTCCTGGCATCGCTTCTGTTAATGTAACACTCGAGGATCGCTCACAGGACTGCGGCCCCGCGCCAGCCGATGACACCAGACAAGATGTGACCCCTTCCACCAGCTCACAGACCTGACCTCTCAAACAAGCTGCCACACGGCCGGTTTGGTACACCTGGGTTTATTTCATATGGTCACAATATTTCCCATACTCTCCGTCTGTCAATAAAGAAGAGATAGAATGCAAGAAGCAGTTGGCTGCTACTCACTCTGGAATAACTTCAGATCTGGTGGGAACTGTTGGGATTGTTATTAACCCTTGCCTTCACTGCCTATGCAATGCAGATAGATGTACTTACTCATCAGGATTCCTCCAGTTGCTTCTCATCAGTAAACCCGTCTCACCTTGGTGCAGCAGAATCCACATTGTTGCACCCAACCCATTCCCTAGAAGAGCAGTTGTATGCTAAAGGAATACCATGGTATTCCAATGCCAGGATTATTTGCATACTCTACATTATTCTGGCTACCTTATAATAAAACACTGAACGAAGAAATTGGGCTTTTGTAGGACACCTGTCCTATTCCACTTCCCGCTGCAGGTCTGCAGCCGCAGCCACTGACAACTCTTCCACACTACTGCGGTTTCTCTATAGTTTAATGTTGTTTGTATCTAGGTGCTACTGTAGCCTCTATCCCCAAACATTCAAAGCAGGAGCAGGAGACATGAGCTTGCTGCTGCAGCTGGCTGTTCAGCTAACTTGGATGCATAAGGTCCGCTGATGTCTGTGCCTGGTATCTCATCATCATCCACAGATCCTATAGAGCAATTTCACTGAATAATCAAAGCTGGACCTACTGGCACATCACATTTGTATATTTTTGGAGTAAAGAAAGCTGGAGCAAAGTCCAGCACATAGGTTAGTTATGGCAGAATAATCTTAAAAATGAAAATAAGAACTTTCATTTCCAGCTCTTCACTTCTCACTAATTTTTGTGGTTTTGGTCAAACCACTAATGGTTTTTAAAAATTATTTCAATATAAAGCTAGGCACCCAACATTTTCAATAGCATCAAGGCATTAATGTAACTTAGAAGTCAGAATGTTTCTAAAAATCACTGAAGGTATGTATCTGAACCTTCCAAGCAGACTTAAATCTTCTTTTAGGATTCGTCTCCTCTTCCTTCAAGCTCTTGATTACATTATGTAATAATTGCATACACTTTCTAGGTATCTTCTAAGTTCACAAGGCTCTACTAAAAATTATTTCATTAATATTTATAAACGACAAGTAAAGCTGTAAAGCTTTTTTTTCCTACAATAAGAATTATACTTTTAGCATTGCATATATATATTTGTAGGAGGTATTTATTGGATTTAATAATCGCTGTGGGAAGCCAGCAAAAATTAAGATTTAGCTGACATTCCTTTATCCAGGAAATCCTGATTAGTAGACTCTTATATAAGAAATACAGAAAAGTAATGCAGTTTTACATTCTCCTTAGGAATAGGCTCTGGGGATCTGGATTTTCTTTCTTTGGACAAACACCTCCAGGGAATTTCAACCCAGGAATTAGAAACTTTTGCTTCTTCCTTTCATTCTTTTTCATGCCCATAAGCCATCTCTACTCTGAAGACTATTAAATAGCTGGCAAGGAAATACCCTTTATTGTTAAATAGCACTTTGCTCTTTAAATAGTTCACCAACTAATAGTCACAGGTTAATAAGATAAAAGCATTAAACACATTATCTGTATGCACTTCACCTGAAATGAATTCCCAGGCACTTCCTGCCCAACATGAATACTGCGATTTGCAGGATAACCAAACCAGAGCCATTGGTAACTGAGCTGACATCCCCTGTTGCAGTTCCCAAGGGTTATAAAAGCCCGTGTATGTATTCCACCCCTGTCTGTTACACACACTCAAGTGAATCAGGGTTCCATGTGCACTCCAGTTCTGTTCACACTGGCTCCCAGACAGGCACAGCGGGGCTTCCTTGAGCCCAGGATGCTGCCGTGCTCCCTATTGCGAACACATGGACATGGAGCAGGCACTTCTTCAACGCTTTCCTTTTATCAACACCACTCCTTTCTGGCAGGAACCAGTGACACACAACAGCAGAACAGCCAGCAGCCATGACCAGTTGCCAAGCTAATAAGAACGCAATTTTTGGCTTCAGGCTCCAGAAAATGTTAAACCCATCCCTTGCATCTTCCCCCTCACTCTGGTAGGCAGGAAATGCCTTTCCTCTGCCACATCTGTGAGGCAAGGTTTGATGAAAGATGGCCCTGTACTATCAAGTATTTACATTGAAGTGGCAGAATCACATTGACCTGCTATCCCACACCATGTGATGGCAGTCCCTGTGCCACAAATCCCCTCTCTCAGGCCATCACTGTGAGCTTGACAAGCTGCCTGACAGCAAACCAGATATTCTGATAGCCTTATTCACTGGTCATAAATTAAAGCAATATTAGCTCATAGGTTGTACTTGACTATTGGAGATAAATAGTTGTTAGCAATGATCCATCATATTTCAAGCCATTTGGCAAAAGGCAGAGAAATTCTTAAATGATGCTGTAATTATAAAGCTGAGTAATTTCTTTATATTTATTTTAACAGTATGGATTTTTAAGTGCCCTCTGGGAGCAAAACGATGTTTGTAGAGATAAAGCTGTAGGGAGGGATACATTCATGCCGACACATGTAGCTGAACCACCAATTTTGCTTTATTAATTTAGTAGCTGGATTTGTTCCTGATATCTACAGCTGTATTATCCCCTCATAGAGGTGGATGAGTGGGCGGAATGAGGTTGATTACAATTGATTTAGTAACCAAAGAGTAATTTTTTCCATTGTTTGTTCAGCACACTACTAAACATATGGCTTAATTACGGTTGCCTTGTGTTCTTTTCAGTGTGGTATTGCTTATTTTGCTGAGACACTGATTTATGCAAAATATTAATTGAAATAGCAAACAGACTTACTATGCGAGCTGACATCCATAAAAACATTAGTTGCTTATATTTTGCACTGAGCCTATTGGACTTCTCAGGGGAATCAGTGTTTGCAGTTTAATTTGGAACAACATGGGCTCCCTCCCTCCAGAAACAGTGGTAGTGCATGTACCGCAGTCTGGAGCATGGATAAAAAAAATTTACTTTTCCCAGCAGCTGCAAAGGGAAATCCTCAGAGTTCTTGAGCCAAAGTCTCAAAAATGTGCTGAGGTAGCTGTTCCATTTCAGTGTGATTGCAATAATTGTATGCAAATGTCTCATTAAAAGTAATTCAACTTTATATAGCTATAAATAAACTACTATGCTGTTGTAATGTGTTTCCAGGCCATTAAGTAGTATAATAAAGATGCATAGATTCTCTCAATAGATTAGATAATCAAAAAACCACCCACCCCCAAAGTCAAGCAACTATACATTGAGAGATCTTGTTTTGTTTTGAGAGTCATCTTTATAATTAATCTATTTGGAACAAATAATTCACCAAATATAAATATAAAATAATGTTCAGTCACAGAACTCATAACTCAATATATCCAGGAGGAATGTTTTTATATTTCCTATTCAGGACTTTAATTCAATGCATTGAATTTTGCTGTCTCTTTCATAAACCAAATCTAATACACAATCAGCTTTATAACCAGATAGTCAGAATACAGAATTAAATAGTTTTGCAGAGGCACACATAAAATCCTCCCAAATATTTTTAGGAGAGAGTATGAGAATTTTGTAACCTTCACTACCCACTAATAGGATTCAGATATCCACTGTGAAATGATCCAAATATTTCCTGGGTAACAGCCTCTGCAGTTATAATACTAATTTAAATAAAAAAAAACCCAAAAAACAACTGATAACACATGTCTATACTGCTATATAGAGATAGTCTTAGGAAGCAAGACTAGACAATGAGGGAAAGAAAAAGCAAGCCACAATATCAAAGTCAGCAGGAAAGGCAAAGAGAAGGGTTTGGGTACCATCACTGATACCACATCCAAGGACTGGCAAGAATAAAAACCAGAGCAAACCCAATTTAAAGTTTGTCCTACAAGGAGGTGAAGATACCCAATCTCTCAGTGGGGCCGCGAGGCAGCTGGAACACCCCCACACAGCCAGCACACACAGTGTTAACCACAGTTACTGCCTCCCACGGGCCCTCTGCCTGCACTAGGCTGCGCCCAGATGATTTTCTTTTGTTTGGTCCTTACAACTAGGAGAGGAAGCTCAGATTGCCGAAGAACAACAATATTAGACGTTGTGGGGCCATAAGGAGGCATTAAAATGGATGCATGGTATGTTCTTGCCTTCGTTTAACCCCCAAAGATTTTCAAGGCTTCAGAAACTGGAGAAAATACATCTAGAAGAAAAAAAGGAGAGGGAGAGCAGGAGAAGAGTTTAAATTTAAGTGACGTTTTAACAATAGGTAACACAGGACAAGATAATATTTCAAGGCTGTGGGGGCATCAGGAGAAAAAAATATTGGGAGGCATGGACAATATGCTTATCTTCCGTGCTGAAGTTAGCTAGGACAGGAAATGGCCACCTTCAGTGCAAGGTGCTTTTTAGACCTGTGGTTACTCATAAATGACAACCATGTGCATTCTGTCCGGTTGGCTTCTGCCCCCTCACTGCCCAGCTGTCAGAGAAACAAACCAGAGACAATTGTTTCAAATCCCAAATGTTCTCAGTGGCAATGTCAGGATGTGCAATGTACCCGATCCCTGCACTGGTGTCTGCAGGGGCACACAGGGCAGTGTGAGGCAGTGTCCTGGGAGCACCACAAGCAGCTGCCACAGCCCCAAACACACTTTGCCACTCCTGGTCAGCTCCTACAGATTCCCAAGCTCTTCCCCAATAGCAGAACTACATTTTCTCCACAATCCTGAGGCATCCTGGGGTCTGTATTGGAGCACATCAGTGCTGGCCTTCTCCGAGAAGGGCTGACTGCAGCTGCAGTGCATTCACAGCTCAGGGTTTGCTGCTGCTCCTGCAGTGGGAAGGAAAGGAAGGGCACAGAGCTGCAGAAGCATTAAGAGTAGTCAGCTCAGAGAAGATGCCAGGCACAGAGGCACAAGCCATCAGGTCTCCAAAAGAGGCATCTTGTTCTCCCTGAGGAAGTTCTAAGCCAAGGAGCTAAACCTGAGCAATTCCCAGTTGGTGCAGCTCCTGATGAAGTTCGTGGGCAAAGGGCAGCACTGACGAGCAGGATCTGGTGTAGTAAACCTTTGAATATTCAAAAATGCTTCAGCTGCTAAAGACTCCCCCATGTTGATGCTCTTGCATCCTTCGAAGGCTTATAACAGTCCATTAAACGTAGTCTTAGTATGATACACCCCTAAACCTTTCCTCCTCCTGGAACGAAATCATAGCATGAGGCAAGATGCAATTCAGTGATACAACATGCATGGTGACAATTTTCCAGAATGCTATTATAGGAGAAAAAATTCCAAATCCATCACAATCACTCTCACATAGTAGCTTGGAAACCTGAAGCAACAGAAGAAAAATAAACCAACAGAGGAAGAAGAAGATATAAACAACTCCAAAATGAATTGTTAATTCAAAATTGCAATATAATCTGTATAAAATATTTAAGATGTTTTTCTATTTATTCCTGAACCTAGAGTGATTAAAATGCTGCCATAGTACACTGTGTTGCTCTTTTTTTAATCACAAATGCAATTTTAAGCAAGTAGACAAACTCTAGGAAATTAAAGTGAATATTTATGTCCATATAAACTTCTTAATGGCAACATTCTTGCTGTGAGCACAGCAGCTGAAGAGGGTGGATTAAATTATTTTGGCCAGATCCTGTTACTATTGTTTTCCCTGGCAAAATTCCCACTGACTTAATGGGAGCTGGATTAGATCCTGACTTGAATAAAGTACAAATCTCAGATGCATATATAACATAATCACTGATATTCCATGCATACGCTCTAGTTTTCATGTCTGTTTTCCCTCTGTGAGTTTTCCTGATGCTCTGAAAATACTAATCAGGTAAACTGTATACCAGTGATTAAAGGTGTGCAGTCTTGTGTTTCCAGATTTGGGAAAATTTGTGGTTTACTTATATTTGAAATCAGAAACCACACTCTGAATGATATTCAGCCTCTTGAGCACAGGGCTTCAAATCTTGGTATGTTTAGTTCCTCCTCTTGCAGGCTTTGCAAAGCATATGAACAGCATTTATTTAAAAGGCCAGAGAATTACAACGCATTTGGCAGTCAACAGATGCTGTTGGTATGATATTTTCTCTCTCTCTCTCTCCTGTTTCCATCATTTGGGAATATTCAAGAGCATCCTGGAAAAACTAGGAAGCTTTTGGGTTTCATTCCTTCTGTCTTGGATGATGATCTCATACAAAAGAGAACAAGCTTCCAGAAATTTTAAGAGGGCATGTTAATGCACAAGGGACGCTGCTTCATCAAAGGTCTTGCAATAGCAGGAGTAGTTCCATCCCCCTCAGCAGGGTGCTTCAACAGCCCCAGTTCTTGGGGCCGGCACTGCTCAGCTCCTGTCGAGTGTGGGACAGCCCCTGGCTGTCACACCGGCAGGTCCATCCCGAGGGACCTTGTCCTGGCACACGCTCCTGACTTTGCTGTTCTCTCCAAGCCTCTTTCAAAGCTTGCTAAGTGTGTGCTAAGGGAGGAGTTTGCATGTGGCAGACAAGAAGTCTGACGCCTGACTACCTGACTCCAGGTGTACATAGGGCTCCAAGAAAGGGAAGAGCAGCCCTGCAAGGGGGCTCAGTCGGAGCACCCAAGTGCAAGGTGTCCTTTAATGCATCTTGTTTCAAAAAAAAAAAAAGATTAGCTGAAGTGGTGATCCTGAAAGGTTCCCAGGATCCCCAGAGCTAACAGGAGTTAGGAACTGCACGCTCCACATGCTCTGAGTCAGGCTCTGGTTTCACACACATGGAGGGGAGTGGGTTTTCTAAACAAGTGCTCCAAGTCAGTGGAGATTTATCTGTGATTACTGTGGCCAATCTTTGTTTCGGCTTGGGAAAGCAATGTTACTTATAAATGACAGTGTAATTTCCTATGCAGAGGCTGTTTCTCTGTATGACTCATCTACGTATTGTATTCCAAGATGTAAGTATGAATCATGGATAACTGATAGAAAAATGCAAATGAATCCATTAAATTTTATTTTTTTTATTATGCTCTAAACAGAGCAACTTTTTAATTTTTCTCCTGACTGTGAAACTTACTGGAAATAAATTGTATCATATCCAATTGAGAAATCTTTGCATTCTCCAAAGCCACAGGGCTTCTTATTGCTGTTTCAGTGGGGCTGGGGATGTGGGGGTGGTTGTTGGTGCAGTTGATTTTTATTTCATTTTTTTGCACTAAGCATACAGCTGGAACTTTATGGCCAATGTCAGCAGCAGCAATGCAGTTAGCTTTTTGATTGTTTGTTTTAAATGTAATAAGGGAGATAGAAAATTAACTGTTGATGATTATTATTAGGTATCAGAGAAATGGGCTGTAGGTGAGAAACTAAATCCAGTAATTCCAAGGTTAGTACCTGACATTTAAAGAATGATTGTGAATGGGTTTGAGAAATTCACTGCAGACCTGTTTTAAAGAAAACAACCTGCTGTAGCAGCTCAACCCTATGGCATAAGGGAGTAATTTAGTGATGAGAGTGGACATGTCACCTACGGAGGGGAGCCTTGGAGAGGAGCAGACTGTGAGCACCAGCTGCAGCAAGCCAGTTCTCAGGCACTGAGTGCAAGAACCAGGCCAGCCCAAAATCAGGCATTCTCTGCCTGGAGCCCTGCAGGGAGAGCAGCCAGGGGACACACGGCCCTGCAGAAGGGTTTGGGATCATGGCTTCAATCTCCAGGGACACCTGTGAGGAAGAGGATGGTCACAGCTAAAGGAGGACATGTGGCAGGGCTGGAACAATTAAGCTAACTCCTTGATTTCTTTCCTGGACTGTGCCATCTCTTCCACAGAACAGGAGAGATGTGTAATTTCAAAGACTACATAAATCTGTGACTGAAGTGCTTTGATACCCAAATCTATTCAGTCTCTGCACCGTCATTTGGTCTTAAACTGTGACATCGGCATCAACTATTCAGTTAGGATTTGAACTCTGAGGAGTGCAAAACCAAATCCATGATGTAGTGAAAACTGCCAGATTAACAGTATTAGATACAGAAACAAAGACCACCTAATTTCCAGGGCTGGAATTTTACCATAGTTTTATCTTGCCTTAGAGCTTTTGTCCATTACAGACAACCCAAATTCAAGTGCATGGATTTTTTTCTATATACTGCATTCTGCATGCTACTGCATTTCCTATTTTAAGCTCTTAACACCAATTCAGAGACTATTAGGCCTGGCATAATGACCAAAACTGAAAATACCTTTTCCTGGAGTTCCTGGGGCAACAGGACATTTATGCCTTTGATGAAATTAAACTGACAATGTCAGCTTAATATTCTCCCATAAAGAGATTAGGATAGCTTGGATTTAACTGTATGTTGGGATTCAGTACACATCCACCTGTCCAAACCTCTGCTTTTTGGAAGGACTACTGCTAGATCTGATTCCTTACAAGTAGAAGAATTTTTAAAAGAAACTGCCAAAGTAAGAAAATACAAAAATGCAATGCTGGCTGTAATATTTACTTTATGCTTTTTGAGATAATATGTCCTGAAATGAAAAACAAAATGTGAACTTTATAAATCTCAAAATCTATAATTAAGAACAACACCTGACAAAATCCTTTTTTCAGCTGACAAATAAATGTCACTTTTCAAGGAATCTTCCACAGAGTGATTAAAACAAGCAAAGGGGCAAAAATTGTTCTGTCTGCATTGGTAGAAAACACGGAGGGGGTTTTGTTAAGTACTTACAATGACTGTGCTGTTGACTTGGCAGCCACATCAAAAGTGTGACAGGCTTGATTCATGTTCCTGTGCAATACAAACAATGACACAGGGGCTCGATCTGAGCAGCTCTCAGCAAGTAATTGAAGGGAGCACAAACACATTCTAAAGAACCAGCAGTGCAGAGTTCTGCTGTTAATAAATAGAATTGTGAGCTAGACATGCACCTTGTTATTCCACGGTTTTCTCCAGTTATTTATTTAATTTTAAAAAGCCCTTTTTGCCTTGGGCCAGGGACTTTCAGAGATTAACTGGTCCAGTTACTCTGCAAAAAGCACCAATTCCTGTCACTGGTGGGGCAGTTTTGCACTACCTGTATGGGGTTACACAGGTGATCTGCCTCCTGCTGCTACAGAAGTGAAGAAGTCTTTGCAAATGAACACATGTTGACCCCGTGTACTTAAAGACAGCTGAACTGGAAGGGATCTTGCTTGATTAGGTATAGCTGCAGTGGTTCTTCTCCGGTTTTGGAGTACTGTTCTAAATAATACAGCACAAGCAGTTCTGTTTTCAAATGCAATACTCTCTCCACCGGTACCAAGACAAATGAATATGAAATTACCAGCATCATAGCAAATTACAGTAGGTCAATACATAATGCTTTCATTTTCCAGATGTCTGAATCCAAGCCATTTCCTACAAAAATGTTCATATTTACTCCAAATTAATAATGCATTCTCTTGAGACATCTTATGGAAAACTATGCTAGTCTATCATTCATACTGAAGTCAGAAGCAATGTACACTTAAACCCAAGAAACTCAAGAACATGTTTAGTGGGGAGGAGGGGCTGAATCCAAGGATAAAAACTAACACTTTTTAAATTCAAAATTCTTAGCTTTGGTCTCTAAAGCATGATTATTTTTGTGCTCACCTTCAACATCCATGATCATAACTCATTTAGATGAACTGTTTTCTGCAGGTACTTGAGGAAGTAGAGGAAAGGGAGTCTTACTTGAAACAGAATATATTTGTAAGGTTAAGTGCTCTGAATGCAGCACTGATTAGGAATATAACATTCTAACTTCCTTGAAGTTCAACATGTATTAAAATAGGCGTTAAACTCATTTTAAAAGTGAAAGAAGAAAGAAATCAAAGCCTTATAAAAATCTTCTGTTTAAGCTGTCTTTTCACCATAAAAGTGTGAGTTTTCACTAAACATACTAAGCAGCACAGAAAAGTTTCCCTCAACTAGAAAATATAGCCCAGGGCTGCACTTAAAAAGATGAGGTTATATTGAATCTCTAATAGCTTACATCATCATTTTAAAGCCAAGACAACTTATTTTCTCAATTTTTATTGAAATCAAAATTTCGTCCAGGTGTTTTCTGTTCCTTTAGGAATTTTTATGCTCATTTTCACTGAAAATTAGTTTAAGCAAGCCCCTGATTTAAGAGCTTCAACGTTTTAATGTGTGAAGAACTCTTTCAGAGAGCCCATCCAGGAAAGAAAAGCAGTAATCACATCTGGAGGCAAACAAAGCATAAATCACCGTGCTGGCAACCAGCCAAGACAGTAGGGGACAAGTGTAAAAATGTTACTGAAATGGCAGCACAATATTCTAACCACATGCTGTTAACAAGACAAACCAAGGTTGAACATTATATTTCTTTTGTCACAGGACATTGCATATGAGAAGGAAAGAAGAGTGAGGATTTGCAAACTGAGGGTCAAATTCACTTATGGAATAACAGGAAGAAAGTCCTTTGAGAGACAATAGGAAAACAGCACTTCTTTAGATCAAACCCACACTTAAGCCACAGATATTCCAGTTGGGAAGGGCTAAGCATTCAGAAGTTGCTATTTCTAATAATTGCTTTAATATTATTTTATTAATTTAAAATGCAGCCAAACAGTTCAAAGCAGATCAGGCTGTAATGGTAGAGGGCATTTGGAATGCTACACACACCAGTGACAGTTTAGCTTGACATCAAAAAGCAAATATTACTGCATGAGACGAATGCCAAAGCACTTCATTATGTAAAGGTTTACATGATGCATAAAATTATCATCAGCTAATGTTTAAATATAGGCAAGATTCCAGTCCAGCTCGAGGATGCATTATTTTAGACATTGCTCAGGAATAAAAGGGGTAGGCTCTGCCACAAAAAAAAAAAAA
>VZTI01000933.1:2079932-2126228 GCA_013397865.1 Struthidea cinerea | reverse complement strand
AAAAAAAAAAAAATAGAAAAGAAAAAATTTTTAAAATATTAATTAGATTATCATGTGGGTGAATTCCCCAATGATAACCTTTCAATCTGTAGTATCCAATGCAATCTGACATGATATCCATCACCACCCTCATATAAAAAAGTCCCTATGACTGCAGCAGACAGAAAATCTTTGACTTTCGGGAAGGGATGAGACCTCAAGTATGTGGCACAGAATACAAGAAGTGATAAACGATTTCTAAGCATTAGGTGACAATGTACTATAGGTCTGGCAAGACTCATCTCCATGTTTTGAGTCTGATAAAATGAAGCTGAATTTTTGCTTAAAAACCTATTAACAACGTGCTAAACTATTTTAAATGCAAACGCTAAACACAGCCAATGGAAATCAGTCATTTGATGAGCTTTCCACTTAAGGATGGAAGTCTGAGAGGATTTATGACTGACACCAGCTGTAATAAACTGGAATTGCAACCAAATATTGAAACTTTGCTTCAAGAACAGACGCCATTTCTTTATATTCCTATGAAGACCAAGTGAGCCATGAATTCAAATTCATTGAGAATGGGTACCTTTGATATATGGTTGAAGAGAAAAGGGGTTTTCTGTAAATGCAAAAACAATTATGCAATAAGGTGCAATGTCAGAAATAATACAGAGACTTGAAATATCATTGTATGACTAATACTTGCTATCAAAATGGCATATTTGCATCACAGTGTAAATGTGAGGTCAAGTAGAGCCACACCTACAGAAAGAGGCAGTCCTGGTTGCACACAGAATCAGCTGGATGCCAGCCAGCTCCAGCAGTCAATCCGGCTTGGTGTCAGGGCCATGGAGAGGAAGGCTGGCTGGGACTTCCAGACTGGCATTTGCCTCAGCATCAGCTTGGGCGGTGCAGAGAGCACACACTGGGCTACCTACAGCTGGCCACTGGGATACGTACTGAGATGTCCAGCAGACAGATTCCCACATGTGTACCCCACCCCGGAAAAAACCAATTACAGCACATTAATGTAAAGGTGGTAAACATTAAAAGAAAAATCCCCGAGTTCAGAAAAGCAGGAATGGCAGATTTACAGACAGAATTAAACAACCAACTAACCAGGTACCAGGCCTCCTGATACCACAAAACAGATTTAAAATCCATTAGCAGAAATTAATCCAAGCTGGGAGGACATGAATTTTGTGCTATTGCCTTACCACCTAAAACCTCAGAACTAGTTGGATGATACTAGTTTCCTAAAACAGGTTCTTTTGTTAAGGGTTTGAATACACTTTTGCTGTTTCTTGCCAGGGCCAGTAGTCTGTTTGGAAACTATTCTGTGGTACAGCAAGAAAGCACTACTATGGGATGGCTTTCAGTTGGGTGACCCCCTTGATCTCAATACCAGACTTTGAACAATAACACACAATACAAATGTGAATAGATTTTCTTTTTCCTTTGCGTAGAAAGCATCTGTTGATACCCAAGGGCTCACAGTCGCTGCAAAGCAGATCCCCCTATGCTGTAAATCCCATAAATCTGGTTTCTGCAGAAGACAACCACTGTACAACACCCTCTTTGGAGGAGGTCTGAGAGGAAGAGATTGAAGATTCAGAAACAAATCAGAAAGCCAGGGGAAAGAAAGCTTAAGAAGTTTGATGAAACAGGATAAAAGTCCAGTTGCTGAGCCACATTACTCCTACTCCTGTCAGCTAAAAGAAATTTGCTGAAGCACAAAGTACATGTGGTTGGCAAAGGCTGAGTGCAGTTAACTGCCTGATGAGACAGCGAGGCAGAACATTCATCCTTTCTACTGTTAGCCAGTAGTTAGCAGTGGTGAGACTTATTTAATCTTGTGTTTTCTCTGAGAGCAGATAAAATGGAATGGAATTATATTCTGTGCTTCTACGCCACACTTGTGGGGCAGCACTAATAGGGAACTGTCACTGCTTGGGGCAGCTGCGTTTCTGTGCTTGTGCTGGAGGGCTGCTCTCCCTGGGGTCCTTGTGGCTTTCCAGCACCCAGGAGAGAAGCCACAGTAAATTGTTCTGAATTGGCACGTGTGTGCACATGTCCTGGTTTCAGCTTTACTAATGTGAGATTGCTGTGTAAAGCAGACCATGCAAATTCTCCTCTAAATATCAGCCTTCTCCCAACCTTTTTCATCCCTGCTCCCTTTCTCTGAACTCCATCAGAGGGCTATGAGCATATTCTTTTTTGTTTCACCTAGAAACAAAACACTGTGTTAAAACATTGTCACTAACAACAGCCTCTTAAAAAATTATTTCGGAAATCTATTCTATTTTCCAATACTTTGTCCCTTCCTAATCTGTCATATCCCCCTTCCCCTACCACAACTTTATAAATCTGCTCACACTCACTTCCAGTTCTTTGTCTTGCAGCCAGCATTTGTCTGTGATGCAGAGGATAAGGGATTATTCACCAGAACACAGCAACCCCCACCCAGACTCTTTACAGCAAGTTAAGAAAGGTGTGAAGAAACTGCTCGCCCTTAACATACAGTCACAGTTTGGAGTGAAAAATAAAACTCCCTATAAACCAAAAGAATTGTTTGGAAAAATGTAATAAGAAAGGCTGGCTGGGAAGCACGTTTTCTTGTTTGCAGGCTTTATTTACTTGTTTGTTTTCTTTAGCACAGCTGGGGATGAAGCTCACGCGCGTGGGGAGTTCCTCACGCTGGGGGCACGGAGCAAGGCGGCCACAGCGGCGGGGTGTAAATGCTGCCAGCAGCTGGAAGGGACATTGCTGCTGCCCGCTCCGAGCAGCTCGCCCACACCGACTGGCGGCTCTGCCATGAGCCGGGCCACCTCCAGCCTCGGGGCGTGGGATTGATTGTTGGGCTCCAGAGCTCGGAGCGTGCTCCAGAGCTCGGGATTTGGGTACGTTTCAGAGCCAGGCAATCCTGGTTCAGGAAACACCCATCTTCCATCCCTGGAAACAATTACTGAGGACCTTCAACAAGATGAGGAGCACAGCAGGCTCAAGTCATCTTCCTTCTGCCCTCACCTTACCCCCTAAGTATCCCCGAGAATAGGTAAGCACCGGTTTTCTCTCACTGAGATACTGTACAAGAGAATGAACCTGTGCTGCCCTTTTCTGCTTTTTCTGTGTCTAGAATAGTCCTCTGAGTGATCCACCTGGTGGAATATGATCATGCTGTCAATATTTGAGTATGTTCATCAATCATAAAAAATAAATGTGGTTACAAAGGCAGGTACCTGTGACAAAAATGCCAAACCAGTTAGATTCATGATAGAACTTTGCCATATTCTATTATTTTGCTCTGCTTCCTGCACCTATTTCTGATCTTATGCCAGTTTTGCACTGGCACAACAAGTTTGACTTCAGTGGAGCTAATGCTGATTTGTAGCAGCAGGCAATCAGAATAAGGCTCTTATATTTCCTTGGCAATGTGTCCCCAGAGAAAGCTTGTCCATCTCCAACAGCTGTTGCTTTGCTACATGTGTCTAACTTTCCTTTTTAATGTCCACTTTTTTCAAGTTTTTTTAATGTCAATCAGTGTGAGATAACATCATTCAGTTTTTCCTTTTGCAATCAAGTTTTAGCAATCACAGCCAGATGTTGTTTTCATTACAACCTCGGCCCCTTTTCAAAAAAGTTTCAATGTTTAACTATCAAGAACACTTTATTTTCCTTTCAATTGCCAGATCTTCATGCTTTCATAATCTATTTCGCCCTGACATCCTGTCTACAAATATGGCACATTTGATCACCCCTGAATGTTTGCCTTTGTGTTCTTTTCACTTTCTTTTCCTGTTTCTTCTGCAGAGTGTACTTTATCCGCAAACCAGGTCAGTCCAAAATACTACAATGCGTTTCTCTGTCTAAAGATATTTAGAGATCATTAAGTAGCAGGTGGGGGAGGGCAGATGGAGGCAGATGAAAATTTATCGATTCCAGGATCTGAACTTTAAAGTACTGCTTGATCCTTTTCTTTCAAATTTCTGCACATATTGAGAGATACAGAGTTGATATATTCAGTATTATACTCCGTGTCTATGGGGATAAGTTCCTTCACAGCACAACCAGCATTTGATTGATGTTATAAAATTCAGACAGTTCGGCATCTAAGGAAATGTTTCTATAAGGGATGAAAAAAATAACATACTTAAGACAAAATCAGCACCTCCACTTTGTGCATTGCTCAGGGGCTCTGTGACCACACAGCTGAGCTAACAAGAGGATACAGTCTCACTCATAGAGGTAAGTAAGAACAGCAGGTTAAATTCCTCTCTGTGGAGTGAGGGGTTTGACGCGTGCAGCCAAGGTGTGAGGAACTCAAGTAGGCCTCGAACAGGCATGGTGAACGAGTAAGCAGGAAAAAACTTGTCTGAATGAGTCCATTAACTGTGGACTTGTGTCTCGAGTGCAGGCCAAGTTTGCTCTCACCTGTTCTGAACCAAGGAGAGGCAGAGGCAGGGCCAAGCCTTTACCACTGTGTATTTACCAGCTCACAGCAACCGAACAGTGACTCCACTTCCCTGAAGCAGCTGCCTGTCTCTTAGACACGCAGGTTAGTGTGTGTCAGGTATAGGAAAGGGGCTTCAGAGCTAATCCTGCTTTCAGTTTGATTGCAAGATTAATTCCCAAACAGTGCTATGTATGAGCAAATCTTCACCATACAATGTTTCCTCACTGCAGAATACTGAGGTTCTTGTTAAGGCTCCAGTCTTGCAAACCCAATCAACAGTGGCAAGAGGATAAGCACCTACTTCCAATGAATTAATGATACAGGCTATATCCATATAGATAAGACTGAAGGACCAGACATATTCTGAAGGGAATTTATATTCCTTAAAAATAAACTTGAAAAGAATCAAAAATTGGACTCTAATCAGCACTGGGTTTACTCTGTAGTGGTTTGAACAATCTGGCATATGAAATCAGTTGGAAATGAGACAATGAAGGTTTTTGTCATCACATACCTCATCATTACCTGCATTGTGCCAACTGCCAAAATGAATGGAGGGTGGCATAACAGCTGCTAAACAAAGAGCAGGCAAGTGTGGAATTACCTGGTTTAGAGCAAAGACCTCTCCTAATCTTTTACTGCAGAAAGAAAATCCAACTTGTTAAATTAAAATACGGCTCATGAGTACATCAGTCAACATGATTGGACAGCTAAGCATATTCCTCAGCTCTCCTTTTAAAAATTCCATTTCAACTTCTGTAGTTTCTTTGCTAAGAGCAATGACATTTAACAGGGTTCTTTAGATCACTTCTGTAATGCAGTGTCCTAATTACAGTAAATGCTCTCTGTACTTTACCAGTAGCTTGATAAAATTGGTTTGATTTTTCTTTTCATTAGCAAAGGAAACAAAAAATTAAAACCATGGTTACAGACAGGTTGGAAAACAGTTGCTTTACACTTCAGAACTGCTATGAAGAGGAAAGACAAGTTGAAGAGAAAGAGAGGCCTAAAGGAATGAAGTATTTGTTGTTAGCATAACAGAAACAAATGTATACCCTGCTTATAATACATTTTGGATACCTGTTAATATACTTAGAGCTTTCAGGAAAAAAGCAAAATGCTTAATTACAGCTATTTCGTGCTGAGTATTCACATTTTTATACGGAAAAGACGCTGTATAAAAACACTGGCTATGCAGTCAAACACTCCTAGGCCGCAGGCCTCAAGGAGCTGGTGAGCCACCTCTCCCAGTGGATTGTTTAACATGGCAACAGCAAGGCTGCTGGCTGATTCTTTGCTCTGGAAGGTAAAAGGAGCTCACAGTAGCAATTTCAAGAGCATGCAGAGCACATTCCACTGGGGCTGTTTCATCTCTGCAGGTGTGTCCTTGGGTGCAACACCTACATCAGCATTTTGGCCAAAGGTGACTGGGACATGCACCTCAGTTCTGCACACTTCCACACAGCCAGGACAAGATGACTCACTCTCTTGTGCTGACGACAGCAGTTACTGAACCACCAAGGCAGGTTTCTGATGTAGAGTCTAACTAAGGTATGTTTTTAATACAATGGGTAGAAGAAAAAAATATTAGAAGAAGCATACTGGTCAGCAGGTGCTGCTGGAAGAAAGGGTATGAGCTTCATCTCTTTTGCCTTAGCTCCTGTGCACTACTTGATTGTAACGCTAAATTTAGTTAAACTGCAATGTTATCAGTTTCATTCTAAGCCTCAAAAGCCAGATATCTCACAGCCCCATTTGCCCATACCATCACCAGGCTCAATATTCACTTCTTAAAGTAGTGATGACATGCTGGCTTTGTGTCCCACATCACCAATGCCCTGTCACAGCTTCCCCCACCACACAGAGAGAAGAAAGATCCTCCTAGCATCCATGAAAATCCCAGCCCCTTTACAGACAATGGAAGGAAAGACAGGCTTCTCAGCAGCAGTTAGCTGAGAAAAGTAAGCAAGGCACTTCATTTCCTCTCTCTCCCCCTCTACCCCACCCAATTAGCAGGGCTGAAAAATTTCTCAGCCCAGGGTGCTGCTATTGTGAAAATAAAGTCACTCTATGCTCATGAGGCATTCAGTCACTGCAGAGAAAATGCCATATGTTAGATAAGGGCTTTCTGTGAGAAAGTAGTTTTTAAATTGTGGAACCCAAACAACTATTGAGCTAGGAATAAAGAAGCAGGATAAGATAATTTCTCTGCTATCACATTTTTGAGTGTTACAGTTAGGAGGAAAAAGAGTCACTCTAACATATGACAAATATGTATTACTCAATTATCACTAGAAACATTTCTCATTTCACTGTTTTCTTTCCCTTACAAGGTCTAAACTTGCAAAGTTTCCTCCAGCACATTTTGTTCTACAGGATAACTGTGTTTTGTTGGGGAAAAGACTACAAGTCGTGGGCACTGTGGTCATATGAATGAGGAATAAAGTGCAGTATATAAATGAGTTCAAGACAAGAAGTAGAGCAAGTCTTATATTCCATCCCACCTTGCAATTTGCTGTTCACTTAAGCAGGACCAGATCAAGACAGATTATATTAATTTCTAATGCAGAAAGAAGATCCTAAGGTGGAAAGGAAGAAACAAATTTACAAAAGTTGGGGTTTTTTTCCTTCTCTTTATGTATTATTGTGTTATTTGGATTGATTAGTGAGACCTAACATTAATTTCGTTCATGTATCCAGAAGGTGTCCAGAATTGTCACAAGTTTATCCAATGTCTGAGTGATACATTACATACTTTTATTTCTAATGATGTTGAAGATGCAGCCAGAAAAGCCCTATTGGCCAAATGTATGAGGAGAGTCAGGAGGTCAAGTTATGCCAGCTAAGTGCAGAAATAACTTACTTCCCCTTTCCCCCACTCAACAATACTGCAGCAAGTAAACCTGCAAACAGAAAAGGCATCTCAAAGGGCTTTTGCCCTCCATCCTATGCAGGAGCATAAATGTAAGGCAAGGCAAGAGGGATTCAGGGATACAGCTTTTTAGGTTGAAAACCATTGGAGAATGATGCTGTACTTGCTCTGGAGCTTAATTCGTCTTGCTATAGAGCGAAGATAAATACGAACTCATTTCCTATTGAAGCACACAAAATGTAAAATAAATATTGCCCTATATGCAGAGGATTTCATTTCCTGTAACAGCATTCAAACACCCTCATCAATGTTTACCTCACTACACCAATTCAATTTTATTTTTGAGTAATGGAGTCAGGTGATCAATTTTCCAGGATATTCTCCCAATGAGCTGTCCGATATATGCCAAGATATTTCATGTGGCATTACCAAGCTGTTTGCTGGCCTGCTTAAGCTGCAGCGTGTGAAACACAAGCTTAGGATAACTAGTTCAGCATGGTGCTCCCTACCCAAATAGAGACTGCTTTGAACCAAAAGTATTGGAATATTTGCTTAAATATCACCTTTCCATGAGCTATTTTATCTGCTACTGAAGATGGGGAGGCAACAACCAGTGACTCTGGCCTACATTCTCCTCCTGCACACACACAGCCCCAGTTTTCCTCTGTGCATTTGGCAGGACTTGATTTCTCTCACCCTGTTTCACTGTCCTGAGTGCTCTGTCCAGCCTCCTACAGCGGCCCCCATTCTACCTCGTTTCCCCTCCAATGCAGAGGACTCAAATGGCCCACAGAGTCCGGAGGAAGCAGAATCTGCTGGTTGTGCAAATAAAGGCTGCCTGAGAAACAGGCAGCTCAGTATCCTTACCCCTAGCTCTGCTCCCTAGTTCCTGCTAAAAAAAATCAGAGGTGAGGGAGCAAGAAGAGGCTTTTGCTGCATCTGGAGATGAAATGGCAGGCCACAGATCTGAACCACTGCAGCTCTTATCTTCCATTATCATTCAGCTGCTCTGCCTCTCTGTAAAAGCGAGCTATGTAAAGGAGTGCATTTGGCCCCACGCTATTACTTTGTTTTAATTCCTTTCCCAAAGAAAATTTGCTTCAACAGTTTGATATGAATAAATTTTTAAAGAATAGATGATATTAGCTGCTTCCTGCAGATAAGACTTCTGAGTTTTAAAGTTCCCTGTTTTCATTCCAATACTTTAATTAAAGGTTTAAAGAGATTCAGTTCGGTCATTTTAACTTCTTTTCTCTGGAAAGACGTAAAGGCTAGGGTGAAATTTAAAAAAGGCAGCAAAAAGAAATTCCTGAAACAGGACTTCCATTCCTCTTTTCTGTGTTATATATAGTAAAATTTCACTCTCCAGAAAAAATTGGGATGATCGCGTACTAGGTAACCCACATTTATCCTGTTTGATACTTGAGGAGCAGCCTGCACATGGGAAGATACAGATCACCGTCCAGTTGAAATATTGGAACTGTGCTGGGTCAAATCAGGAATGGCCAATAACCTAATATGGAAACTTCTGTCAGGCTTGAACTGTTGGTAGGACAACAGCAGAAGAAAGCAAACCTCATAAGATCCCTAGTTCCTGCTCTATCACGCTGTGTGGGGAAAAATTCAGCACCTTGTCAGGGGAGGGAGAGGAAATATCAGGTTACTGGGTCAGGTGCTGGGATGTGCAAAGGCAGCTCAGTGTGTCCAGCCCTGTGCTACCCGTGTGGGAACAAAGATATCGCAAAGCGCTAAAAAATTGGCTGTTCTTGCCATGACCCCGCAGAGAATCCAACTGAGTGTTTCACACGTGTATTACCATTTTGATCCTCTTCACAGCCTCAAGGGTTGGATGGCACTTCCAGTTTCATTTTATATAGCTGCCCTGGTTTCTGGAGTATTAAACTTATTTCTGATAATAATCAATGTATGTGGAGTCCATGCATGAAAGCTTGTCCTTAGCAATGCTGGTTTTAGCAAAGTCTGCCGTCACACCCCAACATTAAAACATCTTAGCAAAACTTGCTCTAGAGGATAAAAGAAGCAGATTGGAATGAAATTATCTTTAAAAGCGTCTATTGGAAATATTTTGCTTAAATTAATGTAAATTGATCTATAACTGTTATTTCACAGCTTGCCAACAATAGCAGATATAAAGTGCTCCCCTGTTGCATTAAGACATAATAGCTGAAATATTTTTGTTTGTTTAGGTTGGATTTAAAGAGTCAATAACAGCAGCTGCTACTTCGTTCTAATGCAGATGTGGTTTTCCTTTCCTTGTTCACAATGTTGGCTCCTTGCAATGAAAAGCAGCTCATCACTTAGTTTCACGTCAAGTAAATATCTAAATAACCTCTGGCCCACAAATGAAAATTCACTGTGAAACTTTAAAAATTTAATGCATTTTTAACATTCCACACCAAAGGTTTTTGAATCTGATATTTTAAACAAACTGCTTTTTGAGAAATTCAAATACCACAGCTATACAAAACAAAAACATCTTTTGAGATGCCTATTGTATATAATTTCTTTTATAACTCCTATCAGTACTTTTTTCTTTAAATTTTGTTTACCTTGTGACATTTATTTAACAACTTAAAAGGGTTCAACAGATGCTGTTTCCTTCCACAGCAAACAAGTTTGCTATCTCGTAGATGGCAAGATGCCCTCTAGAAATTCATATCCAACATTGTGTAAAGGAAACTGGAGTACTTGCATTTAACCTGAAAATCTTTAATCACAGCCATTCAAAGAGTACCTGAAAAGGTGTCCCTTCATTTGGGAAGTGAAACACATGTACATTATGTTTTCTGGTTCAGCTGCTCTAATTCACTATTCCCACAAACAACCACCTGTCAGACACTTCCTCTCTCTCTCCACCCCTGCCCACCTCCCTTTCAAGATGTTGTAATTTCAGGCCCTGTTGTTTATGCTTTATCTCATTCACACGATATTAAAACTAAACCTTCCATTATATTCCAACTTTGCTACTGCCCCAGCAGCTATGTCACTTACTGTTTGTTTCATGTGTGTAACCAACTATTTCACCTCTCTGCTTGTTTTTTTCTCTTCTGATTCACAAGAGGAGGCATGAAATTTCTTAGGCCACCAGGGAAAGCAGAATCTACCAGAGCAAAAGGAAGAGGTTACAATGATTAGGCAAAGCTGCCACCCTAAGCTTGAAGAGTTACAGTTGTTCTCTGTTGGTGACACGGCCACCTTGATTTTGTTAGTGTAGCAGTGCACTTAATGTTTAGCTGAGTCTTTAAATTGGCTTAGCAATAAATATTGCTCATTTACATTTTTATGATGCAAAGCTACACGATCATCAGAAAGTTTTGATTTTTATCCTGGTGACTTCATAATGGATTTTTCACCCCTTTTAAATCCTCTTCACTAAATGCTCTTTTTGTTTCCTTTAAATTGTGTTCACTTTCACTTAACACTTTCATTGCTAAAATTTCCTGGATATGTTGGTGTAAACAAGCATTTACATGTTAAGTCTTAATAGCTATTTAGTCGAGTGTTGCCTCTTACGTTGAACACTGTTTCCAAACTATATTCAGATGTTCCAAGGTCTGCGTATTTCATGGGGTTTTTTGGGACAGTCCCTGCTGGTTTGACTCATAGGTCTCACACATATGTAACCTTGCAGCTATGTTTTTCTACAGTTCAAACCATTATTCTTAGCGAACATTTCAAAACCTGCTACCGCTGAAGACCTGGCAAAACAGCTGCTCTGTTCTGTACACAGATGCCCCCTCTGCACTGCTCTTTTTTTCCCTGGTTCTCTACCAGTCCATGATTCTGCTCTCCACTCATAAAGACAGCATAGTTTGTTTCTCAGATTGGAGTTTGGCTAGGAATCTGCCAAAGGATATCCATCCACTGATGCTCTCTGAGAAAACTGACAGTGGTGTTATTCCCATCTGAACTGGTCACTTAGTTGATTATGCTGCATAATGAGTGATCGACCAAGCCACACATTATAAATCGCATTCCCCAGCGACTCAACATCAAGTCTTTCAGTCTCTTTTCAAAGCTTATAGAAAAAACAGCCCCAAAAGCTCCACTTCATCAAGGGTCCCTTTAGGCCAAGATGAAAAGCAGATTCACATTTATCAATCCTTGAACAAGAAAACTATCAATCACCGAAAATACTTAATGCAAAACAGTGAAGAATGTTTGCTGAAGGCAAACAGCACTGAGCACGGAGTTACTCAGGAATACAGGGTGAAGTCAAATACTGATTGTCTCTGCAGATACGCACAACCTATACATGACACAAAGACACGCTGCCCTTTGCCTACACAAATCAAGATCTATAAATCATGCCGACACTCACCACAGTTTACTTCTCTCACCTGAAAAAGTACAGCGTTCTTGCTGTTTAGGGCTTGCAGGCTACGGTGGAAAAACTTTGTCCTTGTGAATTTAACCAGTTCCAGGGTATTTTCAGAGGTCTGACAGTATCAGCGAGCCCTACCATGTTGCCGTTAAGGAGTGATGATATATTGTTGCATGGTATGCACTGTGATCCCTACTGCTGCACCAGAGCACTTGCAATTGCTGCCTTGCCAGCCAGCAAAGGCAGATCTGAGGCTGCCTGTTTGCACACACCAACGTGTTTCTCTAGAAGAGTTGGCCATATTGACTCTCACCAGCCAATTTTAATGAGACCAATTTGTACTGAAAAATGGATTAATGATGCAAAGCAATTACCTAGCACTGAGAACAGAGTCAGTCACCTCTAACAAGGCCTGTACCTGTAACCTAATTTCATTTATTCTGTGGGGTTCCTAAGATGTCCATTATAATGACATTTAATTTTGGGTTTCAGTTATTTCCTACATTCAAAGAAACCAGCCTTTTATTGACTAAACTGATCTCAGAGCAGGAAACTCAATATATTACTAGACCAAAGGTCCCCAGACAATTAGCATGAGCCACATTTACTCCGCAAGTCACAGACTTCAGTCTCTGCAATGTCACAGAAGGCTTTGAAATGTGCCCTAAGTGACTACAAAAGTATTTCAAAGACCTCTTCAAATTCCCACAAATTTAGACAAAGTGAAACTGAGCAACAGACAATCTCCAAGAGGCCTTCTGTAGAAAAACCAACTTTTTGACAATTAAATTATCACAGGAAAAAGATCAGAAAGGGTAGTATTGTGAAACCAATTCATTCAGCCCCAAGGAAAACTAGCAGGGTAACACACTAATTTCTTTCAGGTTTGGTGTGTTGCAATTGATTGGCTTCAATATCTGGGAGGCTATGTGCAAACTTTGGTTGTAGATTCTCCTACTTTTCTGTGACTTTCCACGGTATCTATCAAGTGACATGACAGCTTTTCTCCTAGTTGGCAAAACATGTAGAAACTTAATAATCTCCAACTTCTTTGATGCCATTAAATTTAGGCAAAATGAGCTAACAGTTATTTGGTACAGAACAATAAAAACCAGGCAGACTTGCTTGTATAAATCTAAACCGGATCCAAATAGCACTGCAATTTTTGAAATAATTCCACGGGTTAGATTTACAAAATGTTAACACACACATATGCATGTGCATATATATACATATACATATATTAGGAACATTCCCCACTAATCAGTGAAGTACAACAATTTTTCCTTGATACTGAGTAAGCAGTAGAGTTTGCTCTTGGTCCTTGCTGGTTTGGATCCATTCTCCTCAGCAGGTTGGGTTGGAGCAGTCTAGCACACAGATGGGGCTGTTCTGACCTCCGCCAACTGGCTCTGATCTGAATGCACAGCCAGCTCGCTGAGGACCATAACTACCCCTGATTCCAGTTACACTCCTATCAGGGCTTGAAATGGAGGTGCTGGTGTAGCATCAGGAGAGGGGAGCCCTTGGTCTGCTGGGGGAGCACAAGATCTCCCTCACCTGCTTGCTGCAAGATCAGTAGAAACAGAACTGAACAAGAAAAGCATTGGCACATAAAGTTGTTTTTTGGTATGTGTCCACCAACATTTATGTTGATTTTTCCCCTGCATATGAGTCACACACACTCACATACACGCAAAGGAAAGTGCAGCTCACATTCTAGTACTGCATTTTGAGGGCCAGTTCTTATCTACAATTTTCCAAATGAGCTATGGGCATAACTCAAATGCAGCCACATGGCAGCACAGTTTAAAAAGAGAAGCCTATAGTAGTCAAAATGTGGGGAATTAGCTTAATAAAGTGAGAGCAGCTGCATTCTTTGGTCTAAAAACTAAAATAAAGTGAACTTGTATTATAAATTGTTGGGGAAATATTTAAGATACTTAATTGTTTGGTAAAGTGTCTAGTGGCAGTATTACAAAAACAGGATTTGTAGCAGAACTTTCAACCAAGTCCAAATGGGGAAATGCTGAAACTCTCATGAGAGACATCTACTCTTGTGACACCTCCTGCCTTATGTTTAGAAGAGAAAGGATTGAACAGGCTGAAACTAAATATTTGATGATTTGTGTGAATATGGAGAAGCAGAGAGAGAAAAGTGCTACTCAGTGGTCGCTTGAGTCACTTTTTTTCCCTCATTATTTGCTCCCAACTAGGCCAACCAAAGTGCCAAAGGGGATGCCTAGCAGGAGTGTTTGAAACGTCAGCTCCCTGGTGACCCATATATCCTTCTGTGGTTTCATACTCCACTCATGTCAATCACTGCAGCTTCTTTAAAATCAGTGCTGCTATGCTCAGCACCTGTGCCAAGGACTTAGGATTTGGTTTCTTCTTTTGAGTAGAGCCAGCAGCACCCATTTCTTTTATTATAGCATGGTAGCAGCTTCAGGTGAGTAAGAATTACGGTGATAGTCACCAGCCATGACCAAAGCTGTTTCTTACTTGCACCATTGTGCAAATAAGAGTGGGATCCAGGCTATATTGAAGGAAACAAGGGGATTGTTCTTAGGCTTCAGCACTGTATCATACATTACCAGCTTCATCTGTGAAAGATCTGCAGAGAAAGAGTAAGGAGAGGAAGGCAGCAAACAAGTACACAGAGCCTCAGGCTACTGAAAAGAAGAGGGCAGGCACACAGCCACCTTATACAAATGGCTCATTTAAAAACCAAAAATTCGGTTTGTCTTATGCTTGCTAAGGTATAGGAAGAGAAAATGTTCATCTGTCAAAAGTACCCGACTTCCAAGGTGGGAAGTAAGAAAACAGCAGTGAGAGAAACAGCAAAAATCTTTACGATTTTGAGCACGATCATCATTAGGTACTTTGTAATTTTCATTGCTGTTTGCTGAAACTCTACTTTTGGCCAGTTTATCAATTATAGAAGAAATAATCAATCTAATGACTACTGCATTTTGAAATGCCTGCATTTCCTGAGGGTGTTGCAGGTGACTCCCTCACTATGCTTCTGCATTACAGGTCCACCCCTGTTCTGATGATTGCCAGGCTTCCTCTGCAGGGCTCCACTTTGCACCTCCATGGTTCACATGCCTCAAATCTAAGCTCTCAGTAAAATATTTTAATTTAGAATAATTTCTATAACTGTATTATGAAATAACTGAAACTTGTGCATATGTATTATCAAAACACACTAAGTGCCTCACATAAGCATTGTATTTGCCTTCAAATAGTCACTTCATGAAATGTAGGAATTAATCACAAGGGAGAGTTCACTTCAGGAGGGCTTGGAAGCCCAGCGGTCCGAATGAGGGGTGCTTTGTGGAGAGGCAATGAGCCTGGCTCACCAAGAGCTCCCAGGAAGAATTTCCACAGCACCGTGTCTGGAAGCTTGATTGCAACATTTAGGACAAAGACTATTATTGTCTCATTTATCATGTGATTAAAGCTTGAGAACATTTCAGGTGCTAGGTTAAGTGACAGCAACATGTTTTCTGCTGCTCCTCTGTTGTCTCCATTTCACTATAGGGGACTAAGTAATCTAAGCAATATTTACCTGCACTACCTGTTCAACTGCACTATAATAAAACCCATAGACTTAATTGACAGGTGCTTTTTATGCTAGGGAGCTAAAGGGTTATTAGAAAGGGGTTCTTCCTTACAGCTCAGATGGTCTGGGAATGAGAAAAGTCTTTCACCCATACCTTCTCTCTTTAGATCCCTGAGGCATGTCAAAAATATCTAGCTTTTAGATTTTTTCTTCCCCTGCTGGCTGATTTCCAACCTCATTTTTTTTTTCCAGCTTTGTGAAATCTTAATTTCTGACAGCTTTCCCAAGCTGCACTTCAGAATTATTCCATCCATGTAGTGACTTCATCTCAGAACAACCAAGATAAACAATTCTAGCTATTTTATGCATCTCTTGATCATTTCCAGATTTTCGTATATTTCTTATGAATCTGGTAACATAGTATCGTGCATTTTGGCAACCTGCTGTTGTTTCACTCAACAGCTGTAATGCTGTGCTCTCCGACTTAGGTTTTTTCAATTCATGTTAAAGCTGCAACGCCTCTGATTACACAGGACTAAGAGCACTCCTGAATTGGCAAAATTTAAGATCTACTCCAACCCCCAGTTAATATAAAGAAAAATGCTTCATATAACGTCATTTCTTGAACCATTAATTAGTATTCTACTTCACTGACCTTTTCAGAATGCCTAAGACTGATGAAAACAGGCTTCTTGGAAAACAAAAGACAGAAACTTCCACTTTAGTTACACTCCAATGTCATAATACTCCCTTATCTCTTCATTTATGTATTGAAAAAGAAGCAGGACAATGCTGCTCCACAAAGCTGGAACAAACAGGTGAGTTCAGGCAATGATCTTAACAACACTAAATATCTTTCCAGATGTCAAAGGTCAGTATCCTCAGACGAGGGAATTACCCTACACCCAGTACTCAAAAGAATTAAAAGAGTCATTGATTTAGTCGCCTAGCATTTAGGAGTCTGAGTTTAGGGTCCATTTTGAAAGAGAAAAGAGGAAAAAAAAAATCCAAGGTAAAAACGATGTTCTGTTACACAATTCATGCTCTGAAAGTCTCAGACTTATCTACGTTTCAGAACAGATGCTACCAGCCAAGTATGACAAAAAAGTCCAACTGATACTGAGTACAATAGTATAATTTATGCATTCATAAAACTGATAGACACGTTTCTGAAAGTCTTTAAAGTAGAAGTAATAATGGAGCTAGTCAGCAATTTACCACTAGCAATTAATCATTCTTACAATATTCACAACATTCAGTTTTGTTCTTGTTATTCAAGGAAGTAATGATTAATTGATAAAAGTTTAGCAAGTGCACTAATAGCAGGTGCTCCTAATTGCAAACTCTCTGGGATAATTTGGTCTGAGCTACTTCATGCTAATTTGTACAGCATCAGTCGTAATAGTCTGTAATTTCACTTTTAGAACAACTTCTTCCTATAGTCACTATAATCTAATTAAGAATTTTATCTAGTCATTTGTATGAGGAACTCTGCTGAATTGTAAATGTGGGAGCCTGATTACCATAAAAGATTAAAGAAGAGGTCCTTAAAAATATGCCCCCACCAATTAAAAGCCCTTGCTAATTGGTTTCAGAGATAACTGTTTTAAAGTACCTTTAATGACAACATTTACCCTAATCTCATGTAGTTTGAAGCCCAATCCCAATATCTGTATCCCCCATTTTTTCTCAAGTTTCCTTTTAGCAGCAAGTACTTCTCTCAGAGGCTGAAAAGCAGTAGGAGAGGTTCAGGTAGCAGTTTTCCATTTCTGCAGCTGTTGTGCACCCAGAAGGCTCACTGAGGTAAATGAGCTCAAGCTACTGGGTGAACAACAGTTAGTAAACAACCAGACAAACACGCACGTGGTTACAACAGCCAAAGAACCGAACAATGGAATTTGTTATCCAGTTGTTCAGTGGGCAAATCAGTTATATCAACTCTTGCTCTTGTAAAAAAGCCTCAGCTCCCCCTTTATTCATTTCACGTTGTGCTTTTCAAGCAGACTGTGGTGTATGCCAGGATCCAGGAAACCCCTTGACCATGTGGCAAGTCCTTCCAGATGTGGTAACAAGGTAAAATCAAAATATATCCTGCAACAAGTCCTTTTCTTCAATGCCATTTTACAGACATAACTCTTCTTACAAAGAACAAATACAAATAGCAACAAACACTGTATTATTCTACGTGGAGCAGGTGGATTTTTCACAAGGCATTTAAATAACTACTTTGATGTTTCCTTGACTACAGAAATACTCAGGGCTCTTCCATGATAATGGATGAGGTCTTATCTCCCCAAAACCTGAAAACAAGTGATCAGTTCAAACACACTTGGAAACTCTTTCTGCATCTATTCAGTTTTCTTACAGAAATCCACATTGTGGATTATCTGACAGCTAGAAAGCCATGCTTGGTGAGTGCTCTCTACATTACTGGTTGCCCCTTTGGTAAGTTGATCACACAACACAACTGGAAGCAAGCCACAGCTAACTTCTCTCATCTGCAGCTCTTAGTAACTAGGGAGGTTTGATTTGAAACCAGAAGCAGCTGCCAAACAGATGTTCTTGCTGAGGCACGCAAAACTGTGTGCTATATGTCTTCGACTAAAATGACAGTCCAAATCTGCTAGCTAGTAGTTAAGCCATCATCTTTTGTGAGGCTTCGGGAGAGATGCAGTATGGACTTGGTTGTACATAAAAATTACTGAACCTTGTGACTAGGATGGAAGCTTCCCTTTGGGATGCTAAGGAACTTGCCTGTGTTTGCATTAGCCTAGGTACTGTCCAGTGAACATAGGATCAGATGACAATTACAGGCCCTGAGGTCCTCCCTGACAAGCTGTCTTGAGGTGACTTTATGATGTGTATCCCATATCGTTACTCTATTGCCCAGAAATTAAATTTGTGCCTTTAAACTGAGCCTGAGAGGGGAGAGAGAAAAAAACTGAACGAACTTTTCAAAGCAGTTGTTTCAAGGACACCGACACACATTCGTCTGCTTCTGTGGCAGCAAGAGCAAGGGGAGAAACACCCTTGGTGCTTTTCAGCCAGCTTTTCGGCTCTTCTTTTTTTTCCAGCAGGAGATGGAGAGTTGAACTTTGTTTTCCTAGGATTTTGGTTTTTTCTTCTTCTCTTCTGGACTGTTTCAACAACATCTGAACACATCAGGAGAATTTTCCTGGAGGCCCGGGGTGGGGGTGGGCCCTCGCCGACCCCACTCTGAGGAGGAGAGAGACCACACCTACAGGAGGACTCTGAAATCTTCCCAGGTTTCTCTCTATAGCGAGAGATTTCCTTATTTAGCATTATTATTCTTTTCCTGTGTGATTGTTAAATAAATAGCTTTTATCTCTTTCACTTTCCTTCGAGGAAAATTTCTTTTTTTCCTGAACCTGGTGGGGGAGGGGTGGTTGCAACCTGATTTCTATCAGAGGATATTTTCCTCCACATTTGTCCAAACTGGGACACAAGCATCATGCCATGTGTACAATATCTAGAATTTAATATCTCAAGCCAGTGTTTAAGCTGGGAGCCCAGATCTGTCTTTTGTAGAACAGCTCAGTAAATACTCTTCTGCAGAAGCAGCACTTCAACTTGATGCTTTTTTTCTCCTGCATTATGGTTATCAAAATAGATACATGCACAATAGAGGTCCATTAGCATCTTTATCAACACTGCAAGTGGGCCAGGGAAGAACATGAGAGACTCACTTACCTCACTAGCTCATTGAAATTTCTCTTCCCCCTTCACATGCATGCACTTAATATACCCCACCCTTATGGACTGGATTTCAAATTCCCTTGAACTTAAATCATTTATTGCTAATGCACTGATATCGGGCAGAAAAATAACTTCTTTTTCTACCTGAGACATGTCCTTCACATGGCTTGAAAATAATTGTCAACTTAGTGGCTAAAATCCTGAAAGCCAGTGATTAACTTTAAATACCAACATAAACTCCAGTTGCATTATTCTAAAACTTATTATGCCATAAACATCTCCGTGGCACCCAAGTGCCTTCCAGTAGTGTACAAAGCAACCATGACTAACATCTGTCATGTGTCATTAGTGCTCTTGTCCCTCAAGGGGGAAAGCATTTGCAGTGAAGTGTTTTGTTTTGGTAGGAAATGAAAAGAAAAAACTGCACACAGCTACATGTTTATCTTAGAGGAACCAAGACCAAAGAGACGTATTTTAAATGTGGAACAAACAGGGTATGAGATCTCTGACGGCCCCTAGCTCTTGGGGTAGTTTAGAACACTGTCTTACAGCCCCCCCTTTGGAAAGTCTACTTTCTGGCACTGACCTCTTGATCATAAGGATGTTCCACCAGGTCTCAAGAGAAAGATGTCAAACCCAGAGCTGTCAGCTGCCTTCTAGCAAGCCTGAGCCTAAGCCACGGGTCTCTGAATAGAAGGACTGAGGAGCTGAACTCGAATCAATGCCAAGTAATAAGTCAGCACAGTGAAGACAGGCTTGATGTGCTCTGGGAACTCCTGGGGGTGAGGAGACTCCTGTGCTCTCTGGAGCTTCCGAGGCTCACAAGGCTTTGTGGCGAGGTACTGCTGAGCTCCGCTTGGAAAGTGTCTCATTACAAGGGCATTTACAAATGTCCTTGCTGGCTGACTGGAATCCCTGCCTCCTAGCTCTGGTTTACCTTCTCCCATCTATTGTCTAACCATAGCTGTGCCATGCTGCAGCGGCACGGCAGGGTAGTGGGACAGCGAGTTTGGTCACACGGAGGAAGAGACAAGCAGTGTGTGTCACCTTCACAGTACTGCCCAGCCCAGTCCTCTGCAGGCAGCACCCGGACAAGAACTAGAATGGAAAGAGTTTGCTCTAGTTTGAAGTACAGCCTCTCACCAGGGCCCACGAGGACCACCTCAGACCAGCTGAACTGGTTAAGTTAGGAGAGTGCTCCTCAAAGTCCAGGTTTTTTCTAGGACTGAAATATGAAGCTTCAATTACATTATCTAAAACTTGGCCAGCAGTATTTTATTTAAGGAAATGTCTGAAAACTGGTATGTGGCTTAGCAATGCAGGTGCAACCTGTAATTTTACAGTGACTAATCACTTCATTACATGTAACATTGGCTGGCAGGACTGTCCTTGAAGACCTGGAGTGGTACAGCATCATCCATGGCAAGGAGAAAAGCCATCCCCAGACACTTTTTTCCTTTTGCTTCAGACACTTACAGGGATTTCCTGGCTCCTCAAGAGTCAGAAGAAGGTTTTGATCCATCAACATATTTTTAGTCTGACCTTTAGCTTCCTTCCTCATTGGCTTCAGACAGGGGCACAGCAATGCATCAACCCACTTTTAATCCAGTAGTCAGCATCAGAACACAGCAGTGGCTTATCTGCCCAAGCTTTGGAGCACAGCTGACTTGCCTGTGCTATGGTAGCTCTGTGCACACAGACGTTGTGTCTAGAAGAGGTCCCTGAGCAACACCCAGGGGCCAGCTCTGCCCACCCTGCTGCAGGGGCTCAAACCTCCTGACCTGCAAGTACAAGAGAGGTCAAAAGTCCACTGAAAGCTTGCCTTTGGAGGCTGATGCAAGAAATGCAATGAAGCCGTTCAAAATCCTAACTCAGTCCCTGCAAGCTTGTCACGGACATAGACTCTGTATTTTAAAGAATGTTTTATACAATAAATACCTTGGAAAAGAAAGATGCACACTTTTTTTGTGTGCTATTATTTGGTATTTCTTATTTAGCTATTTTATCACACATGAACATTTTACAGCTGCACCTGTGGATGGAATATAGTTACTGTAGTGACAGAAGTACTAAAATACCTTTAAACACCTCCATGGAGACATCTTTTTTCACCTCTTTGGTACAGCTGTATTTATAGCAATAGCAGTTGCCAGTTTTTCAAGACTAATTACTTTGACTTATGATATTTTCCATATTCCATGAAACGTCCCTTATTTAATATGTTTTACCGTGACATTTCTCCTCTTGCAAATTTTATTGGTGTAAAATACATGGGTAACAGTAACTAAATCTCTTATTCTTAAAACAAAGAAAATCCTGTTCTTGGAATGTAATAATCCTGCAAATTAAGAGCTAAAGGGTATCAATGGTAAGTGTGGACATAACCTCCTCCCCCCTCACAGACTTTTGGTAGGGATAGACTGAAGAAGTCAGATGCATTAATGAAAGAACTTTTCTTTTTAAAAAGCTGATTCCAAAAATGCTATTCATATTGCTGAGAAGGAAGCTGGAAAAGGATGAGTTTGAGAGCCTGCACAAACCCGCAGCACAGCTGCTAACAAACAGCAACCAACAAAACCCTAAACCACCACCAAACACCAATCCTCCTGCCCCAGCTGAGTTTGTAAAACATCTCTGCTACCACTGAATCAGTAATCCCATGATTTCTCTATTTTGTTTTGGTAACTGCCTCAAAAAACAAAAGGAAGAGCCAGTGACTCCAGTTTATAAGAAACCAAATCTTTCTACTCTATTTTACTCAACTCTGATTGTAAACATACTTATGTACAGCATAATGCAGCTCTGGTTTCAGTTCCCAAATGGCTCATTTTTTAAATTTTCGGTTTTGTAACCTTGGTGTGTAGGACTTCAAAACTGTGGAGCTTGCCAAGAATGGGTGGACAGTTCATCCACATCCTCCAGAGTACGCACTATGTCCCTTTAGGACACTGCACAATGTGCTACATTTATTACTAGCTATATTAACTCATGCTTCACTGCTGACATCATAGCAAACAATGCTGCCCTCTCTCAGCCCCTGCTGCATTTGTAAATCTGCCCTTCAACATTTCCAACACAGCTTCAGCTCTGCCTTATCTGAAATCTCAGCCACATCTTGCCTTTCTGGTTCCTCATCAGGCTCAGGAACTGTTTGTTATTACAAGTTCAGGAATGCATGTCCAGTCAGCACATTGGAAGATTTTTGGAGCAGCAGCAGATGAGTCATTTTACGAGGAAGGCTGGAGAGGGACTTTTTAACAAGGGCATGCAGTGATAGGACAAGGGGGAACGGCTTGAAACCGAAGGGAGGTACATTTAGATTACACATTAAGAAGAAATTCTTCTCTGAGAGGGTGGTGAGGCACCGGCACAGGTTGCCCAGAGAAATTGCAGATGCCCATCCCTGGCAGTGTTCAAGGCCAGGCTGGACAGGGCATTGAGCAGCCTGGTCTAGTGGAAGGTGTCCTGCCTGTGGTGGTGAGTTTGTGACCAGGTGATCTTTTAGGTCCCTTCCAACTCAAACCATTCTATTATTTCAAAGTGTAGCTCTCATTGTCCAGGCTCACTTCTGTCTTTACAGATGCCTCTTTCAACTTGTGCCTGTTTTGGTTATCCTAATTCACCTACAAGTGACCTCTCATTATACACTAACACCACCTAATTTCTGCATTTGGTACACCAACTTCCCCCCTGGCTTCTTGGAGTCCATAACAACACACAAAAATGTTTATTCAAGTTTGCATCTTATTTTCTAGTCAAATCCCAGTCCCTGCAATCCTTTGACTGGGTGATCAGTTTGGATTAATTTCATTAAACATACTGTGCAGAAGAAAATGGTGCCACAGGGAAAGCTATCAACATACAATGACAAAAAAATAGAATCATAAATGAGTATATCTGGATACTCCTCATACTAGCATCATAGCAATGTAATAAACATGCTCATAAATAATCACAACAAGTAATAAAAACACCTCTCTATTTCTGGTAGAACTTTTCCTGTTCCAGAAATGCATATTTGGAAACTATCCATTTCACTTGCGCATGACAGCTCACAGACTTGTAGCTCACTGTTGCCATCAAACATGTGTAAGACTGTTAAAAGAAAAAGAACTCCTGTCAAGACAAAGATTAGTTAATCAGTTAAAAATACACATCAAGTTTATGCAGAAACTGGACCCAGTCCAGAACTACTACATTGCAACATCAGTATCTCACAATGTGGACAGGATTCATATGTATTACATTTTCCTCCGTGTATGCCAAATCACAATTTATGAATTGTATGCTCGTGTGCCCTTCTGCCACGCTGGTGCTTCAGGTTTGGCACACAGAGGGCAGTTTCCAGTTCTGGAGCACCACTGGGTCACTTTGCTCAGAACTCCTCTGTACCTACCACTGCTGAGTAAGTGTTATCTGACTCCTACAACAGCCGTGGCAATCCAGGGGCACACGAGGCCACATTCTTTGCTACAATTATCAGGAGCCACACATTCTGTGAAGCGAAAGAATAAAGATATCTGAATTTCTGACTTGCAAAGGTCTCTCCTGCCAGTACTAGACAAACTTTTAGAAAAGCCCAAGATTTCAAAATATGCTCAAGAAAAGTACTAAATATTTCCTGACTCACCATGGAAATGAAAGAATTGGCAAAATGTCTTTAGCTCAGAGTGCTGTAAATCAGAATCCTGAGCTTCTGGGCATTTTGGGCTGCATTTCAAACTAACGCACCTTACCATGATTTATACTACCTCTGTGCAATAAAAGTAGTTTGGGACAGCTTGATCAGACCCCATTCTCCTTGCTCATCTCTCTTTCTCTGGTTCCTACTCTCACCAAACAAATCCCTTTCATATACCTAAAACAAACCCCCAAAACTTAAACCACACAGACAACTACAATTACTAACGCAAGGTTTTTTGATGTAACTCTTAATTGTGGCCCTAATTTGTAGCACTTGTGAATATGGCAGCTCCCTCTTTGGGCTGGCACACTGAGATCTACAATGTATTGGCCTTATTCTAAAAGCTTTTGGTTTTACTTGGTGCAGTCAAAATAACAGAAAAGTTCCTTCTGTGAAGAAGATACCTCCCTCCTCAAATCTTCCAACAAGCACCTTAAAACCATATTGTCTGTCTTTGAGAGCCTGAAAGGGACTTTCAGATAGAGAACTGACAGGACCTTATGAATCCTGTTTTAGAAGAGCCTCTGTTTTCCAGTTCAGTTACTGGCAAAAAGAATCCATTAGTAGGATTTCTAAAAATATACTGCATTTGGATAAACTTTGATTCCTACAAAGCTAAAGTGAGAACACAAGATGAGTAGATCCCACTCAGACTTTCAGAACATAGAGGTACTGGAGAACATTAATCAGCCAAGGTTTTTCAAAGAGCAACAGGACTATCTCACCCCACTGAGAAACTTAACAGAAGCTGGCATAACTGAAATACTCTAGTGGGATAAAAATAGTTAATTTTTGCTCTTGAAGAAAACCAAACCAAAACCAAACCACCACCATTAAAAAACACCTGAAAAACTTGAGCATGATGTCCCATGACTGTTATTTAGCGGGGTAAATACTCTGATATACTCTTAAATTGTTCTCTGAAGGAGTCTGAGGATGAAGCTGCCATAAACACACACCAGATCTATCACTAAAGACCCTTCCTTTTGACTTCTCATTTGACCCCTGTAATGCTGCTACTAGTATATTGTAAACAGGAAAACTCAGCAGCTAGTTACAAAACTTGGTCTAAAACCTCTAATTATTTCTTGCCAGATGCTGGAGATTCTCCTGTCAAGTAAAATTTCACTATTTCAAACACTGTTTCATCAGAGTCAGCAAATCCACAAGAATTAGTAGCCCTTTGCTGGGATCATTAGTTGGGAGTTTTGGGTGGTAGATTTTTGGATTTTCTTTACTGGCTTTTCCCATCAGCAGTACTCAGAACTGACATTTGACTTCAAGGCAGTTTAAAGACCATTAGGAACACACTGTGACATTGCTGAGTCTAAACTCCGGAAGATATTTGGATGTGCCTATTACACCATATCGGCTCTCTTTATTCACGTCTCTCAAGTCATTATGCACACCAGGACCAGCACAGACAGATGTCTCAAATAAAGGATGAGGGAAGTATAGTCAATGGGATAAAGCACCGAAGAGAAGACAACAGATGACATTATTTATAAACAAACCGGCATTGTGAGCCATACAGTGGGGGTGATCAGAAACAACGCTCACTCGTTTTTGGATATTGTCACACAAGTCAACAATATTGTTTTACTCAACAAAAAAGTTTGAAGATCTCTGTGGGTGTCAGATAGGTATTAATAACTTATGGGTAAACATCATAGAAAAAAAAATTCTGGCACTCAGCCTCTCTCTTCGCCAGGAAAGAAAATGATTGAGCAGATGGTTTGTTCAGAAACTGCAGCCTTTGGGAAGAAGCTTGTTTGTAAAACTGAATATATTTTGCAAGCAACAAAGATGTGGAAATTTTTGTCCTTAGGAAGTTTTCACTGCTAACAAGAGGACAGGAAAGTCAGAACAGTATTCCAGTTCAAAAGGAGTATCTAATCTTACTACATTTTTTTTGTTTTTTTTTTTACTTAGCAGGTCTGTGGCAGTCCAGTGCAACAGAACATAATTAAGAGTCTTGACAAGTTTATGGAAGCCTTGCTCTCAGACAAAGACCCATGTCATTACATTACTGCTGCAGTGATGATGAATATGATTAGCAGGGCTTTTTGCAGATGGGAGAGTTGTTTTCTTTACACACTCCCCCTCCCCTTGTCTGCATTTGTGAAGTAATTTCCCAATCTGCCAACCTGTATTTTGTGGTACAGTCCTGTCTTTCAGCGCCTTCCAGCACAGAGATTAAAAAGCCAGCTTAACTAATTAGCTTGTAAAAATATTACGGAGTTTTGCACACAGCTCCATGACTATTTTCTTCATTAAATTCTGAACATGTGTCAGGGGACTGACAAAATCTATATAGATACATAAAAATATACATAAAAAAACATGCAGATGATCATCACTGGATCCCAATTTCACCAGGGAGGAAAGTGGCTGGCTAGGACCATAGCCAAGTACCATTGTTTAGCTGTTCTGAGTGATGACGGCAAAGGCCTACACACAACCCCTACATCATTGAAAAAAACCCCAACCAACCAACAACAACAAAAAAACCAAACAAAAAAACAAACGAACAAAAAACGCCCCCCAAAAACCCTGGAAAAAACCCAACAAAGACAATTTATCAGGCACAGATAAGCAGAGAAGCCAGTGTCCTTCCATGAGTCCCCTGACGAGATACAGCCTGGCTTTGTGAGAGCTGACTTGTCATGTACCCAGTACAAACATTACAGGTCTGAGGATTTTCTTTTTGTATTCAACATGTTTTTCATCCCTCTTACTTATGACTTGAGTTTATCAGAAGCAGATGATTGTAATCAGCAAGACACCGTACCCAAAGAAATCAAGCTGCAGTTGAGACACAGGCTGTATTGGCTTGACTTCAGACTCGTTAGCTTAGGCTTGGTGCCGTAATAAACACTTTCACAGGAATTCCGGTGAATTCAGACCATGGAGGAAAAGCTTAATTGTAAGGCTCTATGCAGAGGTACTCAGAGGGTAAACAAAAACAGTGCCACAAGTTTTTAGCTTACAGCTTACATTGACAACCATTGCCTAAAGCCGAGATATTCTGCCTGTGTGCCCAGTGTTCCTTCTGTGAGAGGAGCTTGGCCTTGCCACTGACAATAGCTGTACCAGGAACCTGTGCCCAGCCTCCATTTATTTGTGTCCCAAACATGAACGATGTCATTCCTGTCAGGTCATCACATGATCGTTACATTGGGAAACAGGAGAGAGAATGACTAGAAAGACAATTCAAAGGATTCCTAGCCAAAATTGGAAAGTTTTCCTCTTTGCTGAAGACAAATGCTGCAGCTTTTCACTGTTTGTAACTTCAGGTCTTCCACTTCAGTCACAGTTGAAATAGTGCCTGCAGAACAAGGTTGCTTCTGTTCTTCTTTGAAATATGCATTGCTGCAGAACTCCTGTGTGTTCCCAGAAACAGAGCCCAGGTTGAAGGAGGAATTACAAATCCTAATAAAATACCTGAAACCTTTTCTTTCTTTCTAGTTCTTCAAGAAAAAAAATGGTCCTTCCAGAGGGCTTTTTTTTTCTGAACTATAAAACCAACAGAAAAGATGTATAATTGTAGGAAGCCATAAACTGCTCGTGTGCTTTCCCCCAGCTTTAATCAGAGGGGAAAAACACCCCTCTTTGCTGTATTTTGGGGCTGCAGAGGCTTTGATGTCAGGGGAGTTCTGCCAGCTCCCAGCACCTCACACTCCAGCCAGGGCCCCGGTGCTTGTGGCAGACCCACGGCCACTCCTAACTGTAGTGCCAGTCAGTCAGTGCTTCCACTTTCCTTTCTGAAAGCCTGGACTCACAATGCACTAAAAATGAGCTGAAGTTTGTGCTCAACTCACTCTCCTTTATCAGATCTGAGTCTTAGAAGGCAGTGGCCCACAACAGGGGGTAGCTATCCGAAACAGCCAACCATTTGATGGGTCCTCTCCTCCTAGGAAAAGGCATAGAGAAGGAGAGAAATGACTACAAGAAGGGAAGCACGGAGTACCTACCATTATGCCCAGGTTACAGAGATGCAAGAGAACAGGCTGGCCATTGGCAGCCTTTAGCTGTCTTGCTTCATAGGCACATGTTTGGACTTTGCATGATAAACCCACACAAGTATATTTTGAGACCAGATTTTGCAGTTGGTGGCCTCAGTATGGGGGGGACTTAGACCACAGGTTGGGGCTCTTATAAACCTAGTGGCAAATAGAAAGGTGCCTGAAAATACTGGGGGCTTGATTTTCACATGAGGGTGTTTTTACATGCCTCCTTTCCTCTGAACAGAAACAGGGTACCCCGCTAAATTGGAGACTGAGCATTTTGATTCCTCTTTTTTAAAATGAAAGGAGGAAGCAGTAGAAGCAGCCTTATAAGAAAGAGTAGACAGGATTTGTAATGTTCATAAAGCCAAAAGCTAGGAAATTAGATGAAAGAAAACTATCAGGGGTATATTCTTATGAAGACTGAAACTGAGATTGAAAAGTTCTCTAAGTGAATTATGATTTACTGGATAACAGATACAGAAAGATTTCTCTACCACTACCTGTAAAACTGCATTGGTTTTTTATCAAGTAGCTCCTGTTTAGCCCATCTAGTTGATGAACATTCTTCTCAACTAGCAAATATAAATGACTTATGGGGATAATATTTCAATATATAATGACATTGCTATACCTCGGATTCTTTTAAGATCTGGGTTATTAAATATTAAATATCAAAGCTGTAAATTATTGTAGCAGCTTTATACAACTAAATTAAATTCAAACAAAACCTAATTTCCTTAATCATTGACTGTAATCCTCCAGGAACATATGCTATTAACTCAGCTACAAATGGCATAGAAATTGTATGACTTCAGTTAAGTTATTTTATATCAAATTCTAATCCAGGGCAGAGTCTTCAGTAAATCTCCTGCAGGGATTTTAATGCTTCTGCAATCATATTGGCTCTTTACTAGAGAGCTAATCTTTTTATACTCAGGTTTTTTCACTCCTTTATCCATTTCCTTCACACTCTTACTGAGCTATAGCTAGTACCTTCTATCACATATCATGTTTTGAAAGATTTGGCTTTTCCCTCTTGCATTGGATCAGCAATAGTTAGGCTTTCACTTAAGCCAGAATTGGATAGGTTTTGTTGTTTCACATGCACAACTGAATCATTCCCATTTGTTTCAACATGTATATTGATCGCCACTTGTGGTGATCTCTTTATAAGGCTGTCATAATTATTCACAGTTTGCAGTCAAGCATTAAGAAAGCAGAACAATTTCCTCTTCTTTAAGAACTCTATGCATGTAAAACTACACAGATTTAATTTAAGCAAGAAACTTCCTCAGAGACTCAAGGCAATGATTGGGTAATAAAAAAATAAACCTTCAAGCCCTAGGAGGTAAGACTTGGAGAAACATCCAGAGATCATCTAGTCAGCCCTCTACCCCGAGTGATCAACTAAACTGCTGTCATCCCTGACAGATGTTTCCCTAATCTGTGCTTAAAAGCCTGTGACAATGGACGTCTCTCTACACGATCTATTTCTGTGCTTCACTGTCCTTCCGAGCAAGATATGTCTCCAGACATCTAATTGCAATTTTTTTTTCTTTTTTCCTCTTTAAGCCTTTCACTTCCTTCCCTCTGCTTTGGGACTGGTGAACAGGCTATTCCTGAACACTTGGCCGCTTTCATCTCCCCTCAGTTTTCTTTTCTCTACACAGAATCATGATATCTTATTCTTTCCTCAGCAGTCTTGTCCATCTCTGGACACTCTATGCTATCAGCTCTCCCCTGGAAAAGCATCACCAGAATGATGATGTTGAGGTTTTTCCCAGCATCAAGGCAGGCAGAAGAAATAACTGAAATTTGGCACATTACAGGTCTGTTTATACATCCCAGTGTGCCTCCTCCATAGCAGAGCAACACTGCTGACTCACATTGAATTTATGACCCATTCTCATCCCCAGTCTCTTTCAGCTTAATACCCTATAATTATTTCTTTACGAATATTGTAAATCAAATCTTCAAAGTCTCTTGAACTGAAGGCAAATAGCCGTTATCCCCAAATTTCACTGCCAAAACCATCCCAGTTTGTAAGCTTGTAAGCAAGGGAAGTAATTTCTGAGAGTCTCTGTGTTCAGAGCTCCCCCCAAAGAGAAAAAAAACCCCTAACCCAGAACAAAAAAACCACTGCACGTTATCACAAAAACTCACAGAACTTTTGTTCTGGAATTTCTCTTCACAGGATTTCCTAAGCCCTGCACTCCAGTTCAAACTGGAGTACCTCCAGGTGCTTGAACAGGGGTCTGGTGATTTTATAAGCACTGCAACCTAACAAGGATGTCACTTTAACTATCTAAAACTTGCCCAGTTGTTCATGTAAGTAATTTCCTACTATAGAAACCCTCCTGTCCTTCTCCACCGGTTCCTCCCTCATTGAGCCAAGGCAGGGCAGCACTTCAGCTAAGGCCTTCCCAAGTAGAGGAGACGGACATTGGCAGGTTTCAGCTCTACATCTACTTGCTGACGTGACTCTCCATTTAAGAGCAGCATGACACTGCTGACTCATGTTCATCTTGTGACCCACCTCCAACCCTAGTTTGTTGTTGGGAACTGGTGTAATTTCACATTTCTGACAGTTATGGAGTCTCCTCAGCGCAACCATCGTAGTGACTCAGCTTACAGGCAGAAATTATTCAATGCAAGCACAGAGATCCCGTGGCACAGTTTTTGAAGTGCCAGATTTCCTATTCCTGCAGAAAGAAGGTCACTGGTGCTGGGGCACAGTAAGGTTTAACATTTCCCAAATGCATCAAACATGCTACAATTGGCTGTTATGTGGCAGAGCTGTGCAGTGGATCTTGCCAAGGTGTCTTGGATGAAAATCCCACACACCGTGACGCATGTTCACACCACTGTGTCCAGGCTTTGCCAGAGTACAGCAGCTCCTGCAAACATTAACTCTCAAGGGTTCCCAGACACAGGCCAGATATTCCAGAAAAAAAAAAAAAAAGAGAGGGAGAGAGAGAGAGAAAGAAAAAAAAAATAAAGATAGGGAAGAGGGTACATCATTAGTAGAGCACTTTATATAGACAGACACGAGTCCTGCTTTCAGGTTGGATCCAACCAACACTACAACCCACTCCAGATCAGTTTCTTCAGAGATCAGAAAGTCTCTACTAATGCAGCCATTTCGGGTCAGAGCAAAGATCCACCTAATTCCACTGCCTGCATCCAGCAGTATGCCTAACTCCATTCTCAGGGAAAGAGTGCAAAAACAAGGTGAAGTTCCTCCCTCAAGTACTCTCTAGCCCATGATCAATTAGCCTGACAAGTGTAAGCTGCAGATCAGTAGAAACTATGAAAAGAATTGAATTGGTGGAACACATACGCATACACAGAGTCATAGAGAAAAAAAAAAACATTCTAAAAAAACCCTTCTGTAAGGTTCTGTGCAGGAATCAGTGCTGTCCCATACTACAGTGTACATCTGTACTCATGCTGGGACTCCACTCTTCCTGCACAGCCCCTGAGGGCTTCTGTGCCACCTGATCGTCCACTGACCGAACAATTCCCTGGCAGACTTCCTAGTCATGACATGTTTGAACAGATAACAGACATTTTACTCACTATGTTTTTTGGTAACTGTCCCTCACACTCCTTCAGCCAGCCTTACCACGTTTGTCCATGCCAGAGTTTAATAATCTTTTCAGTTTTCTTCAGCTGGACAGCACTTCAGCCTTTTGAAGGATGCCTTCTTGCTCCTGCAACCTCACTTACCCTGCCAATGCTGGCTTCTTCTCACTCTTTCTCAAGTTTCCCTTGATGCACAGTTATTATCTCTGCACTTCCCATGTGATTTACGGAAGCAATATCCACACTCCCTGCAAAGAGTTAGGTGTTCCATCTGTCTTACTTTCAACATGCCTGCTGATCTGCATCTAGTTTTCCTTTTTGAAGCAGAGCAATGGTAGAGAACTCTGGCTTGTCTTACTCCTGCAAGGATGCTGAATCTAAGCACATTATAATCCCACTCTCAGGGGACCTCTTCAGCTGTTACTCCCTACATCATATCCCATAAACCACTCAGGATTCACGTCAAGCACTGACCTCATGGGCTCCTGAACCAGCTGCTCCACAAAACAACCACTGAAACGGCTAAAAATGCACTCCATCAAGTCTGGATGCAATATTTGCCTCTTCTAGGCCAAAGAAATGAAGTTGTGAAGTTGTCCATGAGTACTTACTTCCCCCTCTACTCAGGCTGCCATCGTGGTCCACCACTGAATAGGCAGAGTCAGTATTGTATCTTCTTCCTACTTAAGTTTGGGACTTTCACCAATGTGAAGTTTGGGACTTTCACCAATGTGAAGTTTGGATTGATCATTGGTGAAACTACCTAGTTAAGCAGTTCAGCTCCCAAGTGTCTTTAATATGCAGAGTTACGTAGCTCTCAGCAAAGCTCTCTGCATCCTTCCTGACCACGGGATCATGAGAATGTTCCACTGATCAACCTCTTTCCCAGTTCTGTGACCTCTGCCTGGCCTGTTAGGATCTCCATGAACAATCCAACATACCAGTTCCCCCAAGTCATTTCTTCGACATTAAGCACTCCCACAGAGGAATATCTTGTTTAGACAATCTCTTGAATCTGTCTGTTCCCGGTTTCCTCTTCAACTATATTTGACCTTAATGCCAACGGAAGGGCTGTGAACCAGCAGCATCCAAGGCACGATACGGCACGGTGGCTGTTGGCAGGGATTATCAATAGTAGGTCCTTGACTTAAATTCATTTTCCTCTGAGCGTGAGGAGCTTGATTTTGTTCCTTCAAAAAGGCACGCTACACAGTCCATTTATTTACTCAGGCATTTCCCGAGTGGCTGATCTCTACTGTGGAATGGACTTTTGTTTTCCTTTTTTTTTGGGGCAGGACTAAAGTAAAGTAGTCTTCCTCCCCCTTATCCCCCCGCTCCCAAGGATATCAGCTGGCCAGCACCAGCCCTTCATAAAGGAAGAGGCTTGGCTTTGCAGTAAGGAAAACTTGGATCTTAGCAATTGAGGAAAAATATCTTCTTAGAAAGGTCACAACTCTTAGAAGAATATCTTCTTGTGTTTAAATAGAACAGGAGTTTTTAAAATTAAATGTAGGAAGTTATGACCTCTGAAACACCACAGTACTTTACATGGACTTGATTCTCTATTTGCATTTTACAATGGTCTATCTCAATTTGAGTGCTTTGGCACTAAATGAACACAAAACTGAAGCAACACAGTGACAATTTTGATCAAGAAGAAATTTCTCTTTGGTTACCCAAGTGTAAATGCAAATAAAATTTATAATCTCTATGAGAAACACTAAGGAAATATTAAAACATATTGTGTACTTCCTACACTGTTCCCACAGAGGATACAAGAAGTCTGTCTAGAGGTAGTTGACCTAACAGTCAAACTGTTGTGCATTTTTTGTATATGCCTCTGTTGAATTCAGTAATATTAGTGTTAGTCCAGATTTCATCCCTGTTTCAGGAGTTCTGCACCTGGCCTGCTTCTTAGTCCGAAAGCAGAGTGTAGATCATACCACAGAATGGTTTGACTAGATTTCAGTTTCTGACTTCTGCTGCACAAGGGATTCCAGTATTGAACTAAGCATACAGTTCCTGCTTTCTATATTGCAATGTTAAAAAAATGATTTTAAAAGCTCCCAAATATGGATTCTCTTTCAGGGGGAGCAGAAAGAGGGGTTTGGTTTGCACTCTCAGAAATGCAGTGGAGCTTTCAGCAAAAATGATTCAAATTAACAACGTGCCTTACATTGTGTCTTTGCTGGAAATGCACGAGGCGAGAGCAGCCAGCGGGGCTGCGGAGCGATGGTAACTGGGCGAGAGGGAAAACCTCCCGTGCTTGGTCCTTGAGCCGATGATAGAGGGGACAGAAACAATTCTCCCCACCCCTGCCTTGGGCCGGCCAGGGCTGTTCCGAGCCTGCAAACCACTGCAGCATGGAAGCGTGTCTTTTTTTTTTTTTTTTTTCCCTTTAAAAAGTTTTCAGGAAGTCTGGGGGAGGGGCGATGCTGTTTCTTTTTTGTTATAATGGGCCCCTTTGTGGAGATGGAAGAGGAGAAGAGATCTGTGTGCCGGCGAGGCGCAGGCTTCCCGGTGACTCCCAAGGTAATTTGCCAGGGCTCCTAGAAGCGCCGGGGCCCCGCGGTGCGGGGCGAAGGGAGGGGGTGCTGCGGCATGGAGCTGATGGTGCTGCTCAATGCCCTGGTCACTCGCCTGCTCTTCGTGTTGCACTCGCTCATCGGGGTCTGGAGAGTGACTGCCGTGAAGAAGGAACCCAAGTACTGGCTGCTGGCACTGCTCAACCTTCTCCTGTGCCTGGAGACAGGGCTCACCCTCAAGTTTAAGCAAGGCAGAGGCTACAAATGGTGAGCATATCCCGCCGAGCCCCTCTTGGTTCTTTGCATGTACTTTGCTGCAGATGCAAAGCTGCCCCCAGAGAGCAGGGGCTGCCCCGGCCCCGGCGCTGCCAGGCGTTCAGGGATCGCGTTTCCATCCCCGCTCCTGGGAGGCAGGCATGGAAAGCTGCTAGATTTTGGCTAGTCCACTGCCAGACAGAGGGCTTTCCGGAGGGGCAGTTGTACAGCAGACTACGCGGGAGCCACTCTGGCTGTGTGTGTCTCTGGCTGCAGGCAAGAGGTGGATGCGGCGGGGCTGCGCCTGCAGCGGGCTGGGGGCACCGGGGCACCTCCTGAGCCACAGCGGGTCGGGGCTGCGCGCTGGAGGGGCAGAGGGGTGCGGAGGGACCCTGCAAATGCCCTGCATCTCACACCTCGTCCTGCCGTGCCCTGGATTGCACCTCCTTCCCTAGGACTGTATTCCCCTTCTCTCCTCCATGCAACAGTGCTAACGCTACGCTACTGCATGAACCTAAACTCGGTAAAAAATAAAAGATGAGTAGCCACCACTCTTTTGATACAGCAAGAATGGCTTAAATATTTCGATTTGAGAGGCTGTTCCAGAGGAGAACTTTAATGCGTGAAAGGCTGCCCGAGAAATGAACAAAAAAGTTAGTCATCGCAGAGCTTGCCCAAGCACATGGGGTTTTATATGCATCTAAAGAATTACTGCTGTCATCTACAGCTCATCAGCGCTCAGGCAGCCAAAACAAAATGCTCTGTGAAAAGGAAGCGGTCATGTAACTAATTGTCAAGATTTCACCAGGACCTTTTTTTGTTAAAAACTCACACTGCAGGCAGGCCCTGAGAAAAATCCAGGACTAAAGAGCCCTGGAGTATTTCCATGTCCTTAAAGTCCTGCCCATTGCAACCTGTGAAAGTCATTATAACAGAAGTAGTGTTGTGTGACGATTCACACAAGAGTTCCATGCTCTAAATCTGAATGTAATAAAAGCAGTGATAAAGTCTGGGACACTGGAAAATTGAACAACAGCAGAGCCCGAAATGCAGTTAAGAGACAGGCAGATTGAACAGAGCCAATTCTTTTGGGAGAGGAGGCAGCAGCAGAATCTTCATGAAGGAACACTTGCAATGGCAGTTTTTGAAAAATCCAAACAAAAATAGATACTGAAAGCAGATTCATGTTAGAAGAATACACAGAAGACTGGGCTAAATTTATCTAGAAGAAAATTTTGAAAATGGATGTGGTCCAGCACTTTAAGCAGCAAAATGAAAGTACATTTATAGGTGAGAACTGTAGACAAATGGCCAGCATCTATTTGCATCAGGATAATTTTCTGCTCCAGTGGAAAACAGTCACATTCAGAACAGGCATCATCACATCAGCATTTGTAGGAACACCTCCACAGACAGTCACCGATCCAAGCAAGGGGCAGACTATGCAGCAGGACTCCTGCCTCCAACACCCTCATATTCTCTGTTCATTATTGACAGAGGACTGTTACTTATTACACCAGCATAAAACATTAAATGGCACATGTGGAGAAAAAGTCTTCTTGTGAGCCTGGCCATGTAATACTTCCTCTAGATTGCTCCTTCTGAAAGAAAAGCAGGGTTAAAGCCCCTCAAGTCTCTTGGCCTGATGTGGTATCATTAGCTCAGTATTGCTAACCTGCCAGCTGGATGGATTTTTCATGTGTTCAAGTCCTACAGGAAATACTGTAAAATGTTAGTTCTCCCATTCAAATGAGAGGTGTGTTCTCTCCCAAAATAACCAGGCTAAAACCCCACAGCATCACTAACTTTCTTTTTCTTAAAAAAAAATCTAACAACAAAAAAACCCCACTGCCAAAACAAACAATATCCCCTCAACTCTGAAAAACATAAAATCACAAGGAAACCCAAACCCAGACTATTTTTGAGGGGATTGTCTGAAACATTTCAGAGCAGTTCAGCAACCCAGTTATTCCCTAAGCAGCAGGACTTGTTTTCCTCAATACTTAATCTCCACTGGAAAAGTTAGGATTACCAAAATAAATATACATTCCCCAGAGGAACAAACACTAAATGCAACAACATTTGACCAAAATGTTGCTGCAGTTGCATACTTAGAAGCAGTTTAAATTCACTACAGCATGTGTCAGTGGCAGGATAGAAGGAACCAAGCAAATGTGCCAAGTTGGGCCCCACTGCCCAGTCCCAGCCACTCCATACTGCAGCAGAGCTAGATGGAACATCTGTGGCATCGCACCTCATTCCTAGTCCAAAAGGATAGAATTGCCAAAAAAACCATCCCAATCAAATGTCATGTGTTTAATAAGAAAACATCTGCAACTCTCACAAGAAACATTACTTGCAGAAGGAGTCATGAAACCTGTACATTACTTCTGAATAAACCCAGCTAAAGAAGCTGAAGATAATAAAGCTTCATCAGTGTAAGTTATACAGAAGACTGGCAGGGAGAGAAGAACTAGAAAATTCTACAACTGCCAGCACAAATGACGAAACAAGGCTGAGACATATTTTCATAAACCCATTTTAAGTGCACAGCCTGCAACTAAAAGATCTCATACTGAAGCAATGCTTGTTTTAGGAAAACTGATGCTACTTTTACCTTTCCTGTGTCAATGCATAGGATTGTGAGCAACAGCCTTTATCTCAGCATTGCTCAGTGAAGTGACTCAATGTATTAATTCACTCTTCATGAAATCAGAAAGAGCATGTTAGCTACAGGCTTTTTAAATACAGAAAATGCTGTGATAGAAATACAAATAGTGAAGTGCCTTTGGTTGGTTCTTAAAAAAGACATTTTAAATAAACTTACATAGATGGATGTACAGATAAACCTATTGTTTATGATACTGACACAGCACAAGCAATCCAGCAAGAATAGCAATTCTTATTTGCAGTTACCCTATTTCTTAATATTCCATATGGTAGAGGCACAAGAGCCCATATACCCAAACATTATCTGCATTGGAAAGTATTTATGATGTGCCATAATACCAAGATACCTTTCTTTTCCTTCGCAGGTTTTCACCAGCAATATTTTTATATCTGATTTGCATAGTACCATCACTATGGCTACTAGAAATTCATCATGGGACTCAGGTATTTATTGTGAGACAAGATGGACTAGTTTGAAATTGATGCATTATTTGATGGGTTGGCTTTGGGCATGCAGACAGAAGTCTGCTAAGTCTTGTTCCAGTTCTCTCTTTCATATTGGTGGGTGTCCCAATCTAGCTACAGCTAAATTATGACTATTGTGCACTTCCTAATTACTAGATAATGAGCCTCTTTCCTAGCTAAAAATGAGACCATTTATTTGTATTTATCTGAGAAACTGAGGACTAGAAGTTTGAAAAACAAAGCCTTTCACCCCCAGGTTACCAGCATGAATCTTGCTCAGTAGGGTAAAAGAACTTCATTGCTTTAGAGGCCTTTGTAAAATAAAGTGAATTTCAGAGTACTTAAAAGCAAATACCACAACTCCAAGCAAGTCAAAATTGAGACAGATATCAGTGAAAGAGGTCTTGGACTCAGGTTACCTCATGTTTGCTGCAACGTAGAACACACAGATTGTTACCACACCTGGTAATATGTCTGACGAGGTTTATATCCTTCCTTTCTTTGTGCTGCATAGTAATCGAGCAGCAGGGGGTCTGGATTCCAATTCAGGACTAAAACACATGGTAAAATTTTTAAGGGCAAATGTTCTGGGGTCAGTTAGGGCCAGAACAAAGCCACTTAGCCCAGCAGTTCTCACTGAGTCAACCACCTCCTCATGCAGGCTAGTTTCAAGTCCCTATAGCACTTCCACGTAGTGAAAAGGAACTTTTGTCTGTCCCAGCTTTTGCACATATGCAGTGCCTTACGTCCACAGCAGTAAAGGTTCTGATTGGAACAAGAACAAAAAGTAACAGAAGAAAATACATAAATTATACTAAGAAGACCTAGTGTCTCATTTTCTCCTTTGAAACATTGTTAGAGCCCACAGAAGCATAATCAAATATTCAAAATTGTGTTTACTCTGAAAATGCCTGAGGCTTTTTCTAAATACAGCAGCAGGAATTTATTGTCTTCTTGTTTTCCCAAATCTCCTTAAACAGTCACAGACAGGTAATGTGGATATTGAGAACATTTGTCATAGTTAAATCTGGTCCAAGAAACAGGCTAATTCTGTAGTCAAAGGCAGCAGTTTATTTCCCAAAATGATGTTAGAACATGGCATACTTTGTTCTTATTGATATACTGCTACTGTGAATTAAAGAGGGAGTATATCAAGTTAACAGCTTAGTTTATACCTGGAGAGATAGGATAGAGAGTTCTGGAAACACACAATCTAACAGATTCAAAAACAATACCTCCAGAAGGGGAGCAGCTTCCTAACAATTAATCTCAAACACAGCACCCAGACCAGTGCTGCTCTCAATACTGAAGTAATCCTGGGATTTTCATTATTTAAATGCTAACAGAAGGGGTAATTATGCAGTTGCTATATCCACACTTTTAATATATACACTATGAAAACAGTGTGTGGTCTTTAAGGCAGTAGAACTTTGATCTCGTGTTGAATCTTTACCAGGAAGCATCAGCTGCTCGTGTCAGTGCTGTTATTTCAAGCAGGTGCTAATAGGCAGTCTCTCTTCCTGAAGACAGAGGCAATTCTGCCTCTCTGTGTACTGCAGAACTGGACATAAGTAATACCATTCATTTATCAAGGGTGAAATACTGACTGCATAGAAACTACTGCTCTGTGGTAATGTATTTGGGGATGAAATATATGTTTGGGAGAGATGATAAACTCAATTCAACTGTACAGAGAGAAAACATTGCTGTCTGCTGTCAAGAAAATTGAAACCATTTAATCCATAAAAAAACCCAAGCATTCTTTCATAATAATGTACAGGATCTCAGGGTTCTGTTACCTTTTCAAAAGCCTGGTGTGCCACTGCCAAAGGAAGCAGTAACTGACCGCCTTTTGCAGGGCTTACCCGACTACCAGGGCTGTAGTCGATGCAAGCTTCCAGTCAGGAATGAGACAGATACTTGGTAAACCTTGTAATTATTTTTAACCACCTTAAATTGAACATTTTGAGGATATAGTGAATATTACTGTCCATTCCCTCATCCTCACTCTGAGGTGGAATTCTCTTACCACCTAAAATTATAGCATAATTAACTCCTCAAAGTGATCTTTCACCATTCCTTCCTTGCCATACCCATTATATTCCTCAATCTGGAAAACAGCTTAGGCAATCTTTTCTTCGTGTTTTACATTCCAGCTTTCCCGTGTGAGCAAAATGAAGCAGTCAGAAGTGCTTTGAATTTCTGACATCACGCGTGTTTCCATAGTGACAGCCACACTGTTTGCAGCAAAGCACAGACAGCAAGCCGGGTACCTGTTGCTTGGCAGAGGGCCTGCTCCAGGGAAGGGCTAGACTCTTCCAAAACGTCCTCAGCTTTTATGCACAAAGGTTGAGGGTACTCCACCCAAATATTCAAGTGTCAATTTTACAACCCAATGCTGGCCCCATTACGAAAAGTTCTAGCTAACCTGTTTTATTTGATAATAATAGATGGTGAATAAGGTGCAAACAGAAATTGGCTGAATTAGTTTGGCGCTTCAGGTGTCCCCCATGCACTGGCAGTGAGCTTCTCTGCTGGCCATGCATTGGGACATCACCATGTCATGCAACAGCATTTCCATTTTGACTAGATGGTTTATGAATCAGGGGTATGTAAGCTTCATCTCAAAAGAAACAAAAAAAAGTAAGCCAAGCCAGAATTGATACAAAATGTGTACAGTTTCTTCCTATTTTATCTTTGCACAGAAAAAAAAACCTGAAAACAAAACTATTTTTATTTAGCTAGGTACACAGTCAATACCTAGGACTAACTGGGGTCTAGTAGTAAAAAGGCAAACCATGTTTATCAAATGCCTGTGAAACAGTAAAGCAGTACTCACTTTCTCCTTGTCACATTCCCATTTAGTCACTGCTCATCCATAACTCCATAGGTAAATATGCCTGGCACCAACAGTCCTATTTACATGCATATACATGATGTAAATAAAGGCTCTTCTCCAAATTTTCAAGTGAATCACTTCACAATCACCACTTAATAAATATTCAGAGAGGAACAAACCCAAACAAGACACGAACATACTTAAATGAAAAAAACAGGAGCCTACTTAAACGACTGGCTTTGCAGATGCAGATTTCCATTTCCTGCCTGGAAGCAATTGGGAAGAGCTATGGACTGCCCCTGAGCATGCCATTCAGTCCAAGATCACAGAGCCTTGCTCTGAAATGGTGAGCCACTTCGCAGCTGGAAGTACTCACAAAAATGACATACAAGGAAAGACACCTACCAAAGACACCAATAATGTGAATTAATTTTCTTAGAGGTATTTCCTGCACCTTTGTGCCACTAGAACAAGAGAAAAAGAGCTCCCCTGCAAGCCATGGCATGGTTTCCTCTGCCTCCCTCTAGCAGCTGAGATGCTGAGTCCTGCAGCTCTGTGCAGGTTCATGGCTGCTTTCCTCTTACCATGCCAGACCAGGCAAGGGGCCAGAGGGGTGAGCTTAAATGCAGACTTAGTGACAAACCAAAGGCTGTCAGAGTCAGCCTTCCTCCTCCTGCACAGGTTAGTCATCCCTTTGCCCTACCCAGGCTACTTGTTGATGTTCACTTCTTAGTATTCTGGGGTGGTTAGGACAGTTATGCAATATTTTTAGGTTGTGGTCTCCTCCGCTGACTGTGTCACACAGCCTGTGGAAGTAACTCAGAAAGCCTGACTTCGACCTTGTGGGTGGGTCTCCACAGGCTTTAGGGTTTTTCTGTGGGGAACAGATACAGATGCCTCTCCAGAGCACCAATTAAATTTAATTTCCAAAACATCCTCTGAACAAGCCATTTCTTCTCTCTCCCTTAAGTTGAAGGGCAAACCCAGGGAGATTAGCCCTACAGGGCTGTAGCCAGGCAGAGAGTACCAGCTCCTCCATCTCACTGTTTCCAGGCCCAGAACTTTAGACTTCCCTCTTCCAAATGGAAATATCTTCCCCACATCTGTGTCAATCTTCCAAGACTCTCACACCCACTGTTCAAATAAGACAAGCATTCAGCTTAAGACTCTTTACCGCCAGCTCGAAAAGCAACAAGCACATTTTTTCCAGAGTTTTCAAGTCACAGGAAATTTATCTACCATAAGGTCAGTCAAGAGGCAGCATTTACCCAGATACTGAACAACATTATCAGAGACCAAGCAAATTATCAAAGTAGAATCTGAAATTTGCTGGAAAATGTTTCTCTTATATTGGCAGGCTTTATGCTGAACACAGATACTCAGCAAGTTCTCAAACACATTCCAATTGTTGCAGAAAATCAATCCCTGTGCAATAAAATGGTGGGGGGCCCAATGGAGAAATGCAAATCATCTGCAGTTGTGTGGCAAAAATAGGACAGGATAAAAGTCTTTAGTAACAGCATGGTTTGATTTTCTAATTATCCTCTTTTTATTACAATGAAGAGAGATGTTAAGGGGTTTGTTATGAAGACAGATTTTGGAGCCATGTCCCTGACATTTGCTCCTGGGCCAGCCTTGGGTGTGAAGGTAGAAGGGCAGGACGGTGCTGCAGACAGAACATAGCCCCACCACTGGTTTACTGCTGTTGGAGTAACAGTATGTTTTAGCCAACACTCAATTTCCCAGATCACTGTGTTCTTGAAGAAAGTAAAAGCACCCTTTTTTCTATTTCGAAGGGATAGGCAACAATATAGGTCTATTTCTCCTAAATACTCCTTTATTTCACCTCTCGCCTTATGAATTTCCTTACGAAATACAGCACAGCAGGGCCAGGAGTGGTGGAGAATACAACCCAAATATCATACCCCAGCTCATTTTCAGCCTTGAGAGAAGTCATACAGAAAAATGAAACAGTGACATTTTCAGAGAGCTTTTCCTGGACAGTAAAGAGAAGCAGATATTTTGAGAACAAATTTGAATATAGGGCCCGACCATGACCACTTTTTACCTTATTTGACTGTTTTGACCAAAGAGAGACCATGTAGGGAGCCCAGTAGCCAGTTTAGGAGAGCTGCAAGCAGCTCACATTCAAAGGGTGCAGATATAGCAGCACAGAGATGTCACCCACTCCATCAGCCTTTGCATTTGCATCCTCTTCTGCAGTACAAACCTGTACTTCCTCAGGAACCTACCAACACATCACTCTTGTCCTCATGAGAGGAATTCTTCCCTTCTGAAGAAGAGGGGAATTCCATCAAGAGTGAGGGAGGACCTTTGTAAACATCCGGTATCTTTCACAAATGAACCCTCTGCAGTTCAGCAAAACAGGACACTCTCAGCCACAGAGCACATCTGCTCCCTGTGTGGGATGTTTACACATGTGTCATGTTTTTATTCACAACAGTACTGTGGCAATGAGCCTGGGGCAGTTCAGGTGAATGTCAGCAACCAAGACTTCAATCAATCCAGAGACAGCAGTCATGGAAGTGAGGGAACAGATCACCACATCATTCAGACGGTGGGACACCTTTTCCTGTTTCTAGTAGAGATCTTAAGACAATTAGAGATAAGCACCTTGCAGAGTGAGTAAAACCAAAAAACTCCCAAGACATGTATATTATACATATTTGCACTTTAGAAAACCACATTGTGAAAATACAGCATGCTGTGTACTAACTATTGTTGCCAAGACAAGTCTCTGTGTAAAGAAGAGATGCTCCTACCATTCTCTTGCAAATCTCAGCAACTGAATTTAGAAGGTGTCTGAGTAATGATTCTGCAAAGGATAATGCTCAGCTGAAAAATGAGAACAGGAGGAGTAGTACACAGAGATTTGATTTGAAAGATTTGATATTCATTATCCAAAGTTTGTATTAAAGTGCCTTTTTCAAACCAGGCCTGCCAGATGGATTTGCTCTCTTACAATGTGAAAGACAACAAAAGCAGGCTTAAGGACAAATACAGTCTCTGAAGGTACCTATAACATCAGTCTTCTGAAGTTACAGTATATTATTGTTGTCTTTTAAACAGGCTAAAGTCTTTGTCAATCAGCTCTCCACAATCTGTGAGACTGTATGGACACTGGCCCTCCACCAGACTTTTCTACTGCTACTAGTAGTTGGGAGATGGCTTCTCCCCATTGGCGTTGAAATCACCCGGGATCAATTGTCTCAGCTACTTCTCATGTTCGTGGGAACAGCAGCAGATATACTTGAATTTGCTAGTGAAACCTTGGACATTGAGGATGTTCGGTAAGGATTTTTCGCTGACGTAAATAACTTGCACAGTGCAAGGTATTTGTGTGATGTGCAGCGTTCAGACTGGTGGAACTGCGTTTCCCGTAGGAAACTGGAGGCTACGTTCAAGGGCTCTGTGTGCCTGCTCTTGCCTTTCCCTCTCTGAAAGGCCTAAGTCCTGTGAGCTTTGTTAGGGATTACTCACGTGCTGCCAGCAGAGAAGCGCGTCACCTCATCACAATAAAAGGGTTCAGAGAGCCAAACAAGCAGCACAACTGCCAGGCAGCATCAGCTCTTACGGCTACAGGAGCTCAAACACTGGATACACAGCAAGCCTGCTCCAGGTTAAATAATTGTTTTAGATGGTCAAGGAAGCAACTAGAGCTGACCTAAGTGATTCATTATCCAAGTTGCTTCTTTGGTTATCTCATATGTACTTCATGGTAGAATGACAAAGTGTTCAAAGATAAGAAGAAGGGGAATGGCACAGTCTGGTGTGAATTTTCAACATTGTGATCTCTCCCAGAGAAAGTAAGCTCACCTCCCCCTCACGCTGCTGAGAGATGAGCTGTGAACATCCATCATAAAGAAACAGGCACAGAAGAGGTTCATCCTCAAACAAATACTATTTTATTTTTTGTAAATATCATAGCAAGGCTTTTAGAGCCTTTTAGAGGAAAAGAGTCCTTCCCACTTGGCAGAGAAGCTTCAGGCTTGCAAGGAACGTGTAATCATTACAAGGGTAAAGATATCCCCTCTGAGCCACAGAGTCTATTCTCGTATACTTATTGTTATATTAGCTTCAGATATTTAGTGTAATCACACAGCTGGAACATGTAAGCCTTAACAGCAAAAACTCCACACAAAAAGGTGCTTCCGTTTCCCTTAGCGCTGCATCGTAAAAGCACACATCAATCAATCACTGCTTCACTCAACCACCCTTCAAATGACATTCCAGACACTACAGGAAGCATTTTTGTGATCACATAAGGAAACTGCATCTTCATTGTTATCACTTTCTCCCCTCCCACAGGAAGAATTACGCTCTCATAAATGCAATTCTTGCTGTATGGACCTGGAGTATGTTACAGTTTCCACTTGATCTTGCAGGTTAGTACTTGCACGTAGACAAGAAAAGAAAAAAATGCTTTTAAGTTTTTGCTGGTACATCTTGTGGCTGTGCACACACTACAGGCTGTACCAAGGACTTCTGGTGGAGAGGCATTTATATGACAACAGCTTTTGAAGAAAGCTCATTGTGGTTTCTTTTGAGGAAACACTTGTTTCTGGCTAACCTCTGATCTCTCTGAAAGAGCTCTACTTTCAGGAAAAGGAAAAAAGGATTGCACTATTGTATTTTGCCTGTTACTGCCTTAAGCTTCACTATGTGAGTTCTCAAGTTAGATCTGGTCTATTATGGCTCAGATTTGGGTAGGTTACTAGACCCCACAGAGAGACAGACAATTGTGAACCACAGAACAGCACAGCCAGAAGCACAGGAGAAATTACCTATTCCCAGGAAACCTAAAGGACCATATGATGTTGGGACTGTACACCCTTACCTTAATCTAAAAGGCCCAGCTCTTCACCCAGCTCAGGGCTGTATTTGTCCCTGGGCAGAAAGGGCTTCTCCATGTCCAAGAAGAACAATGAAAGCTGTCTGGATCGTCCTCATCTGGTTCCAACCATTTTGGCCTCCAATCACTACAAGTTTGCAACAACTACAGAAGTCCAAAAATGCATTATCCTCACTAGCATCTAATACAAAATAGATTTCTAGGCTGACACACTGACTAAAATAATAAATTAAAAATTCCTAGAATATTATTTTATTCATTAGTCCTTTCTTAATGGACGGCACTAGGCTTTGTTTCCAACAGGGAAGTTATGAAAATATTTCAGCATTTCAGCTCAGCAGCTCACCTCCTAAAAAATCTGATGCAATCACATTTCAGATTTATCATAGCTAAAATTCCTGCTACTGGTAAAATATATTCTATTAAAGATGCACAGCACTCATGTTTAAAAAACCCCAACCAACCAAATAAAAAACATCCTATACACATCACCACCACACAAATAAATTCAAATAGCACTTAATCTGTTCATTTTTTTTCCCTAGCTGTTGCTTTTCCACTTACTTAATTACATTTACCAGTTAAAAATTAAATTATGGAACACACATTTTCCTGAAATTACTATGGGTACAGTTTATTTTAGGCAGTTCTATGCAGTTGCACAGATAGTACTTTTTGTTCAAGCATCAGAATGTTTATTCACACACCAAACATGACGTAAAAGAAATTTTTAGGCACTTATGATTAGACTACAGCAGTGCAGTTAGGACTATTAAACAGCAATGGCACAGAAGCGTATTAAAAAATTAGCTGCTGCTGAAGCTTTGCCTAATGGATTCAGCAAATTTCTCCATTTTACAACTCGTTTTCCATTTGAGTCTCATCTGTTTCTCCCCCAACCCCAGCACTGACTCAAACAATGGAATCCTTTTGGCAAGTTGGAATGTTTGGCGGTTGTTACTGCATCACAAGTAGCAATGTTTTCTAAACCAGTGAAATCTCCCTGTCCAAGAGACAGGTTAATTAAGCTTCGTGTATTTTCGTAAGAGACAGCCATAGTCACCCCCACAAACCCTTCCGATGGTCCCTCTCCGGGCGCTACACCATAGGGAGCGTTTGAGCCCACCACCACCTTTACAGCCAAGGGGAACCCCTGCATGCAAGTTCCAGCAGTTGTGTGAAATTGATGCCCACAAGGCTAAGAACAAATAACTGTGCCTCAAGTCTTACATGGCAGACAGAAACCACATAATGCTCAATGCTGCCTGGCACTGACAGGCCTTATTCTTACTATGACACACGAAAAAGGCAATGGCTACCTAGTGAATTTTAAAAGCAAGGTCTTAGCCTGGAACAAAATGAAGTGCTACAGCACTGGCTGTTCCTGTTCAGAACAGGTGTTTTTTTTCTCAAGGATGCATACTGCTCTGGCATGTTGATTAACCAAAAAAAA
>VZTI01000933.1:1973474-2079876 GCA_013397865.1 Struthidea cinerea | reverse complement strand
AAAAAAAAAAAAAAAGTCTGGGGAAGTTGTGAAGAAACATTAGGTGATCTATTTCTGCTTCTTGTTGTAGAAGTGCATAAATACTAGTATGTTTGAGAGATACAAAAGGGGAAGAGGGGAAGTGGTTTTTAGTCCTGTTTGCCAGACCACATAAGCGCCTCAGATGAGTTTAGTGTGTTTTGCTGAAAAACATCCCAGAAACTGGCCATGCTGTATGTTGCATAGTTTACAGTTGAATGCATTTATAATCCAGGGTACCCTGTATTGTGAGTGCCTTTTGGGCCAACCCTGGCTCCACTTTGCGAAGTTGTTTTAACAGAACTGTTCTTCTTCCAGTACAGCATATTGGCTGCAAATCAAGCGCACCGGCCAGGCGGATCCCCAGCCTGCTGCTGTGCAGGTACAGCGCGGAACTCTGGAACATTGGGGTCAGCCTTTTCATACAGGACGGCCCCTTCTTCATTGTGCGTTCAATTCTGATGGGCCACTTCAGAATATTCAACCAGATGCTGGTATTTTTCACAGCTAAGAATATCTTAGTGGTGACTCTACAGTTGTATCGGCTGGCAGTGATAACGTTAGACTTCCGTGCCACCGTTCTGCAGAAGAGCAGGAAAGGAGAAGTCTGTTGCTGCCCATGTGAGCCTTATGAAGCTCGTGCCCATGCTACTGGTCACCAAGAGAATGAAATGAAAGAGTTTGTTGCTTTTCCTCCAAAAGAGGAGTCCCAAGCTCCGTCAGAAAATCACTGAGCAGTTATTGACTTGGAAGAGGTTGCATTTCCCACAGTTTCTTCAGAAGGACTTTGCCTGTTTCTATGATCAAACACACCTTGAGTGCCTAAGTGATCTTTTCCATCAAGAGAACATTAATTTCTTCTAAATTGTAGGGGAACTTTCTCAAGCAAATTCATAGAAATGGGACTTTTTTTTAATTCATTTATATGGTGGGTTTTGACTAGTTCCATATTATATTACTCACAGGGATTTTGTAGCCATAGTTTGTAGTATCAAGAAAGGTTGGGAGCACTAACAAGATTGGTCATTACCATTGGTGGCACTGGGCTGACCCATGTACTTGCATGTATTCAAGTAGAAGGACAAGCCTGTCCTTTATGGGAAGCTCAAAAGCATTGAGCTCTACTAGAATGGTCGGGCTACAGCTACAGTGTGATGAACAATATGTTCATCGTGCACGGGGGCAACTTCAGCAGCAGCAACTGTGCGGGCGTGTTACTGCTGTTACTGTGACATGGGAACATTGGTCATTCCGGGAATTTAAGAAAACTTTCTTCAGATGTTACCTCATCTTTGGCTGGATTCAGTTAAGAACTATGCAACACCATGATACTGCATACAAGAGACCCTTACAACCTGCATGGTCTGAACAACCCAAACAAAAAGATAAAAGCAGTCCCCCAGATCATTAGAAGACAACTGCATTTGCTACAGGCATTTTCTACAGAGTTGCTTGCCTTTCTATTTCTACCAGTTAGAACACACACACACAGAACACACATGGACAAAACCTCACAAAAGTATTTGTAAATACTTTTTTCCCCTCTTGATTTTACTGTTCTTACAGTTGAGACAGTTTTTTAAATGTCTCCATTTCGTATGATTTTTAAAAGTGGCCTGACCCAGACATATAGTCTCTCTAGAAAGACGATGGCACTGCTGCTCAAGGCAATCGAAGCCAAAGGATTCAGGCATGCACTCCATGTTTCATAAAGCACCACAAGCTCCCATGAAATAACCTGAGAGATTGTCTGGTCTGGTGAGTGTCAAGATCCATTTTTAAGAAATGGCTAATAATTAATAATTCACTGCTTTCACATTTGGAGTGAACAACCTGAGCCCCAATTTCTCCCAAGAGCACACCTGAGATCAGTGTAAGACCACTGACTTTGCTGGACTTTGCTTAGAGAAGCTGAAAGTAAGATTAGTGATTTTTGAAAGTCTGCCTAAAACTTATATCCTCACAGAAAACGGCAGGTGCTTTTATAGATTTCTGCATCCCTTCTGAAAGAGAGCAGAAAAGCATATAGAGTGACCTAATTAAGGTAATTTCCTGTATTAAAAATACCCAATTAAACCTTATTTTCTAAAGCCTCAGCTATCTAAAACCAGAATCTGGTTTCAGGAATGAATAAAAGCATTTCTACCATCACTGCCGTAGTCATATACTTATTTATCCACAGCCTGATAAGCAACGACACATTTATTCTTTGAAAGATGAACCTGTTTAAAAAAAGTCCAAACACCAAAGACACGAACATGTGTTTATACTTGTGCGTTCTTACTGTTCTATGCAGGATAAGACCCTTCTGTTATGAAAGAAGAAAATGCACAGCCATAAGGAAGTATCGCATACCTCACAGCCCCTCCTACCATTTATTCAGTAGTAACAGTGTGCAACACTTCCTTCTCTCCTTGTTTTCGGCCTTTTTCCAGTAGCAATTTTAAAAAGCCAATCACTACTTCCATGGTGTTGTGAGGTAGACATGGAGAGTGGAATGCAACTTCATTTAGGATTTTAATTCAAGTCTGGAGGTAAAAAAGTGACAGCTCTGATGATGAGCTGTGCTGTCTAAAACCTTTCACACAGAGATGAAATCAGAAGCAGTTGGTAGAACCACAACACAGCTCTTCCTTGTGGTTGCAAGCTGGGACTACTCGTATTCATTTTGAGTTTACCACTTGCTGATACAGTAATTATCCTGTTAAAAGGATCACTGCTAATTAATTTGGAGTGTACTGAGCTTGCTAGAACATCATTCTAAATTCATCAGCACAAAAATTGCAGGATGTACTTCTTTTAAGCTCGCTGTCTATTTAAAGTCTTCGTTCAGCAACAAACTGCCTACTAGACTCAGCCTGCAGCAAATGCAAGATCCCCTGGGGTCATCAGTACAGAGACTGGTTACAGCAGAAATATTTCACAGCAAACTCTATTTCCTGGTCTTCAGGCTGTTCAATTTTAAGCAGCAGTAAAGCTTCTAATCACATTTTTGGTGGGAAGAATTCACTCCAGTGTTAGGTGGTTATGACGAGATCCCATCCTCTTTCACTCACAGACAAAATAGGCTAGATCCTATTCACGTATACAATAGAATAGATTTGGACCTCCCTTTTCCTCCTTGCTATTGCAGTGATAGCAGTCAGATTGCTTAAAACCAAAAGCGAACCCAGACCGACAAAGCAGTAGTATAAATTCCCAGTTGGGTACAGAGAGGAATCACATATACCAAGTAGCAGCAGGAGTGACATGCAGTTCCCTCTACCTCACTGAGAAGCCTGGAAATGGCAATTAAGAAGTCCAGTAACTTGTATGTTTTGGGCAGAGCAGCAAGCCCCAGCTGCAAGCCCTCCTCAGTTTCCTGTTGCAAATGTTCAGAGCAGGACTGCAGCTCTGTGTTTTGCAGCAGGCTGCTGGAGGCAGCTGAAGCAGCAGCAGCCTGTGGGGAGCCCTCATGCCATCCCAAAGCCTCCCAGAGCTCTGCACTAGGCAAGAGGTAGAATGGGGTCCCTTGAAGATCTGCCAGCATCTGTGGTGTACCCAAAGATGTCATGCTTGCTCTACAGGAAAAGCTGCAGTAAACCTTCAGATGCGGAAAATTCAAGCCTCCAAAATGGAAGAATTTCAGAACATTTATCTTAACCATTATTTACTTGAGTCAGGAGAACACATTACTAAATCTGTTCTGCAAATAGATATCTGGCCATTTACTGTTATTTATTCTGGTTGTTTCTGCCTTGTCCTTTTAGATTATTCCATATTAAACTTCACTAAAATGTTTTGCCACTTGTCTTTTCCTGAGCTAGAATGTATTCCTCCTTTTCTTTGGACATTGGTTCAAATAAGATCATAGCCCTGAGCAAGAAAAACAAACAAGAGCAATGATTTTATTGCATTCCTGTTGGTATTTGTACTGTACTATGTTCTCTGTGACCATGTGGAAATGGAAGAAAATGTGCAATTACTTTTAAAAAATTCCAACAGCATTTTGCAAATAAAAGGCAGTTACCTCAGGCATAGCTGCCAATTTATTATGTGAGAGCTGACTGTTATATGTTCCTATTAATTATATCTTCCACATGCTGCTTTTCCTTTCCATGCTTCGTAAGTTAATTACTTAGGCCTGATTCTGACTGCTGCCATTGCTTTGAAAACCCACAGCAACTGCAGCTAATTTCACTCTATTCTGGACAGGTTCTTTTCTATTCAGAGCCTTTGCCTCCAAGTATGCAAGTCACAGTGCAATCCCCAAGAGGATGTGTTTAATACCTGCACACAGGAGGCATTTTAAATACACACACAAATATATATGTGCATTCAGATACCCTCACTCACACCTGGCAATGCCCAATGTACACCTTTTATTTCTATAACAATCTGTGAGACTGCCAACAAGAACACTCTGCAGATGCCTCTAAAACACTTACAAAAAAACCCTAAGCATTACAAGTATCTTGAAACTTAAATACTAAGCATACCATACTCTGAACAATATACTAATTAAAAAATTAAAAATTAGGTTCCCTGGAATATATTCTTTCCGTGCAGATTTCCTCAGTTGAACGAAATGTACCAAATCATTATTTTCCCCTCAAAACCAAAGTTTTTTAGGTGAGCACTAGAACATAACACCAGCACAAGGTGTTTAAAACTGCACAAGGCTGTTTCTCTGATGCTGTGTCAATAGAAAATAGGGAAGCTTTGAAATCGCAGGTTGGAGAGTCCCTGGCCCTCTGTCTTGAGATTCAATTTTCCACTTTTTTCACACTGTTATACGAGGAAGGAAGTCTCTCCTTCCTTATGAGAGGAAAGAACACAGATAATTCCTAATTCGTAACTGTGAGGCAACAAAAACGGGTGACAGTGGCAAAAGAAGCAGAGATGTTTGCCCAAGATTGGTCATTTCACCAGCAGGGACATACAGCAGTACAGACCCCTAATGGAACAGATACTAATGACTGAGCTAACCATACATGAGCTGTGTTCTGAAAACCTTTCCTGGCCCTTCAAAGCCAGCACAGGAAGGGTTCTCAACAGCCAGTTCCACTCCTGTATCTCCAGCAAGGTGCTAGGACAGGAATTCCAGTGATCCCAAGTCTGTCTTGAAGGTAACCCTAGAAACCTCTGCGCAAACTTCCTAATTTGGTCTCCTTTGGGTTGTGTCTCTTCCATTCAGATTGGGCAAAGGGGGTGGGAGTGAAAGCAGTGTAACTATAAAAAAACCTTCATTTGTCAACCTAAACCCTTACCTCACCCTCTACAGACAGCTCTTTGCTCATCCACATTTCCGCCTGCTTTCTGGGCCCACCTTCCAGATCTCAGCACACAGACAAAACACGCTAAATACTGCACCTCCCACTGCTGCCTGTGAAAGTCTTTACGAAAGCACACAAGAATTCAGGCCAAAGATTAAGAAGAGCCAAGCCTATTTCTTCCTGTTAAAGATGAAAGCTATCTACAGCTGCCAAAGCGTTTCCTCCATTTGTTTGTAGCCTACTACAGGGAGAAGAATCTCTTCCTGAGCAGTGTCTCTGTGAAGGACTAACTTATTGACACAGCAGCATCATTTCCTGTAGCTCTATGGATTATTATCTCCTCCAAACTATTGTAAGGTCACACAAAGTTTGAAATGAGACTGTCAGGCTGTAGGTAAAGATAACAGAGTTTAAGGGTAGTACAATATAAAAAGTGATGCCCTAACCTAGCATTTCTAATTTTGGGAGAAGGGGCTGCCAAGCCAAGTAAAGCAGGTCTGCATCAATAGCATCTGTAATAGCAGCTTGGAAGACCTGAACTAAAAATTGCTCTAAAATCTTTAGTCTCCTACGCATCTAACTAATATTACCCTAAAATAATCATACAGAACAAGTATAATCACAAATAACACCTAGGCCTCAGAGAAGACTCCAGAAGAATATTAGACTAGATTTACAGTGTAAAAAAACTGTTAGAGTGCTGCTGTTCTTTCATTTTATATTATTCTGAATAAACTGATGCTTCACATTTTGAAGAACGTGTTGGGCTTAATTTTATCTGACATCCTGCCTAAGTGCTTCACAATTTCAGTCCCCGATAGAATTCACAAAAAAGCTTGTCTTTCACAACAAACTTGGTAGAAGCCTTGTTGGAGCATCTTCCAGGACTGCGAGAGACAACCTCGTCTCAGAGAGACATACCTGAGTATGCTCAGCAACCGCAGCACATGAACCGAGGCAGCTGTCAGACACCATAACTCACTGCAGGCCTAATCCTGCCTTCAGCAAGCACTCACAATGCCACTGCTGAAGAGCAGTAGTGAGTCTGTAGTATCACTAGAGAAACACAAAGACAGGGCTCATTTTCTCAGGCAACCAATTAGAACACGCAAAAAGCGCTTTCCAAAAAGATTTATCACAACTGCCAAACTAAAATATTTTACTCATTAGAGGTCAGCTTCGAAGCTGTTAGAGTTCTCCCCCGCTCTGGGAGGTGGCTTTCTTCTTGTCCTTTCTCCATCCAGATTTCACATTGAGGTGAAATCTAGTTGTCCTAATCCAGTAACAAACCAACACAAGTTAACATTCTGCCTTAGGAGCTGCATATCAAGTCTAACTTAAAATTTAAGCTCCATTGTGGCAGAAAAGAAAAAATTATTTTGTGTTCTAATCCAAGGAATACTAATTCATTTAAAAAAACTCTTACATGCAGAAAAAGGAGAGAATTCATAAGTAAGATTTGCCACAGGGGTAGCCTGAAGCCATATGCCAGCAAGTTATTCTACTTGTATATTATGAGAATTTTTATCCATCTAATCAATAAGAAATGAGTAGTTACTATGGCAATTTCTACACTACAAGGTACTTGTGCTGCAGTAGAGTATGTTCTAGAAGGACAAATACACTTGCCACTCTGTTATGTAAATTTTTGCACCTTTTACAGTGTTGCAGTACAGTGTGTAAGCTCGAGAACAGTAAGAAGGACAAGGTGAAAAGAATAAAATGAGTTAAAATATAGTGGTGGTTCTAAAGGATGGCCTGGGAATTCTTAAGTGACAATAATAGATACCCAGGTTAGAGCAATTCACAAAGAGTCAAACAAATCAAGCAGCGACTTTGCAGATCTTTACTTGAAATCATGTATAATGAAACTAAGATTTCACTACTGCATTTCTTTGTGATTACCTTCCTCCAAGTTTAACTAATGGGGCTAGAGAGTAGTCCCCCTTATGCTACCATCAATTCATACTAATAATTGCTTTCAGAGGACAGCAATACACTGCAGTAGCCCGATTACAACAAATGTGTTCTTTTAGAGCAGAATGCTCAGTAACCCTGTAGGGACTGCTGACACTTACAGAGAACAAGCATAAAAATTCACTCTCAAAATAGAGAATACTGTAATAGGAGCATAGGGTTCTTCTAAAAGTTTGAAAAGAATTGATCCCAGTCATCTTTATGAAATACATGGAGAAAATACAAATGCCTCACAGAAAATATTTATCGCAATTCCATCACCTTATATTTTGCAGTTTTAATTTTCCTCCTACACTTCTTCAAGACATTATCCTTTTTCAGGTAATAGAACCAATGGGAAGCGACAAAGGCTGAGGAGAAACCTAAACCCTACAGAGGTGGGCAGCTCCCTGCGAGAGCTCAGACAGGGACACATGCCATGGCTGCATACGGAGACAAATTAAAGCTCACCACAACTGCTGAAGATGGGCCAATGATTGTAGCACAAACCTGTCCCAAAACACGGTTGGGAGAAAAGCCTGGGTACATTAGCACGTGGACAACTTCACATGGGAAAAACAGCCATGCGTGAATGCAGGGGTCTGAGAATACATTGAAGCCTCCACTAGCTTCTCCTAGAATCCATACGCATACAAGGTTACGAGTGGGTATTTCTGACAAACAGATGCACCCAAGAGATGTTTAGATTTTGATGCCCGTTTTCCAAATGAACAGTGCTGAGGACTTAAAGCTTATATGACTAAAGGTACTGGGTTCTTTTCCACAGGATTCAGATGCAACTGTATTTTCACTCATGTAACATTACTGACTCTAAAGTTACATTATAAAGAAACACTAATTCCTATATCAGAAGGCTCTGGGCTTCACTGTAGTAACAGAGACATACCCCAAAGCCTCACAGGTAGATTATAATTAAAGGAAGCAGGAAGTATAACCCACAATATTGTGTAGGTTCAAAAGGGATCTTTGAAGTGGGACAATGCCTTTGAAATCTGAGAAGAACTGACTAAGGAGAGACCCTATATCAAAAGATGATAAACTTAGGCAAATCTTGTGAAGGCTGGAAAGTTAAATGATAGTTGTCTATCACAGGCCAAGTAAACACTGAGGTAATGGATAAACATGCAGACAGAAATCCAAATCTCTAGCACTGCACAAAGGAAAAGCTGTTAAATTAGACAGGCTGCCTAGTGAGCTTACCCTACACACACCACTAAGAAAGGGCATACTAAGAGGCTGGGCTGCTTCTGGAGGAGACACTCAACCTTCACACTCTGCCTGCAGCTTACGTATCACAGTAGCCAACATTTAGCCACTTGAAATTAAGACTGTGTCTGGATACAGTTTTCTAGGACTCTGGAAAGGATTCACAATTGGACAAGAAGGGTGTTTAAAAGGGCTCTTTGTCTTCTCCCAACTGTGTTACCTCAACAGCACACCCATCAGACGATTTAAAGCCCATTTCCTTATTAAAAAGGACCAGCTACATCACTTTTTCCACTGCAAAAAGAGGGCATGAAACACAAGAGGTAGACTGGCCTAGAGACAGTCACCATCATAAAACTAGACTTGGAAAAGTCTTTATTCTCACCTCTCGGAAGTTTACTGATGTTCTTAAAGCCACAGAGCAATTCCTCAGAAAATACCATGTGAAACAGCTACCAATATCCTAGTCAGAAGTTACAGTATTTCCCTTCAGCTCATTAGCTGGATATAGGAAATAATATCCTTCTGAAATTAAGAAGGACATAGAAGAGAAGATTTTTATTCTTTCTTCCAGAAAAACATTAAGGCTTGTGTTTTAAAGGTCTGTGTCTGTAGATGGAATATTGCACATGAAGCCGTTTAATTTGATACCTCCTTTAAAAAAATTCTTCAGCTGATGACATTTTAATGTGCACCAAATGTTTTTGTGTCTTCCTCCATATTGCTCATCCTAGACAGAACTTTGTTAGAGCAAGTTGCCCTTTTAGCCAGCTCTGCAGCCAAGGTTCCCTTTAAAGCAGCGAAAATGGAAAAACATGTGGCCTGTAAGGAAACACAACAGGAACTGACTACACATCTAAGCTACTACTTGAGAAGTGGCTTTTCCATGGAAGTGTTTCCAATAACGAACTTCAGCAAATTTCCATTTTGCTATTTAAAGGGCCTGGCACCGCAGTTTCAACAGATGTGCCATAACACCAACTATTCACATCACATGAAAACCAAACCTTTGTAGGAAAGCAACTTCATTGTACTTCACTGAGAAAACTGGTGCCTACTAGGAACTAGAAAAAGCAGTATTTTCCCCACAGAATGGTTAGGTCTTAAAAGAAAAGGTCTGAAGCAGAGCAGCCACTCTTGGATCTCCAAGACAGTGTAGCCAAGACAGAGCATAAAACACGTCCTGTGGTTATAAAACACCATGAGTGCTCCACTTTTATTATTTTGCACTCCCTACCTTCCCGTTATCTAGTTTCCATTGTGCAATGTCCTATTTACAGACTTCAGGATCTTTTCTGGTTACTTTGTTGTCATGAGAAACAATTGCTTCTGCTTGCACTACATCCTTACCTCAGATTCATGCTGCCCTCACAGTCTCTAGAAAAAACAAAACAGACAATCAATCAACAACCCAACCCCACAAGAGATAACCCACAGTTTCACAGTGTGGTGAGGAGTTAGCAACACAGCTATCATAAGCACCTTGCAAGATCACAGCTCTAAGCAGAAGCAAAGACAATATTAAACATTACACTCAAATTAGAGCACGAAGGGATTTATCCTAGGATGAGTGTCTTGGGGTGACTTTATGATGTGTATCCCCTATCACTGCTCTGTGCCTAGAAATTAACTTTGTGCCTTTCTGTGCCTTTAAACTGAGCCTGAGAGGGGGAAGAGGAAAAAAACCGAGAGAACTTTTCAAATAGTTGTTCAAGGACACAGCCACCCTCCTCAGCTTCTGCTGTGGCAGCAAGAGTGGAGGAAGAAACCTTCTTGCTTTTCAGCCAGCTTTCGGCTCCTTTTCTCCAGAGGGAGACAGAGTTCAACTTTGTTTTCCTGGGACTTTGGTTTTTCCCTTCTTCTCTTCTGGACTGTTTCAACATCAGAACACATCGGGAGAATTTTCCATCGAGGCCCCGGAGGTGGGCCCACACCAACCCAGCTCCAAGGAGGAGGAGAGAGAGACCACACCTACAGAAGGACTCTGAAATCTTCCCAGGTTTCTCTCCACAGCAAGAGGTTTCATTATTTAGCATTATTATTCTTTTCCTGTGTGTTTGTTAAATAAATCGTTTTTATCTCTTTCACTTTCCTCCGAGGAAAATTTCTTTTTTCCCCAAACCTGGTGGGGGAGGGGTGGTTGTAACCTGCCTTCCATCAGAGGATATTTTTCCTCCACATTTGTCCAAACCGGCACAATGAGTCACTCTTAACAGTTTAATGGAAAGTAGGATCTTGCACTGGACAAGTGTTTAAAAAAGAAAACAGCTTAAAAAAACCCCAGAAAAAAAGAAGTCCTTCATTGAGGCATAGCGGCAGGAAGAGTAGTTAATTCTCTTCATTCTACCTTTCTTCTTTCTCCTGTGAGATTACTTTCATCCCCTTGCTCCTACACAGCTTGGTTCCAAGGAGCTGCATGGACAAGGATCCCCTGTTACTACTTTTCTGAAAGATAGGTCTCAAAATAAAAAAAAACCCTGAAAATAGAAGTGAGTAAATCTCAGTGCATTTCCCTGCAGTTGGGAACACTAGTTAAAGGGAACAGAAGATGCTGCACAGGCACCCTTACCCCGGTGGAATGCAGCGTTACCGTAACTGGAGATATGGCTTTGTTGGGAGAAAAAAATCATCCCATGAACATGGAAAAAGGGATAGCACCACAGGGAGATTCACTCAGCTACATACAAAAACATGCAGCCAAACCCTCTGCCTGCACATTTCAAGGAAACAGTGAGGGACCACGTCTTCATCAAAAACTTAGTAACATTTCAGATAAAATGAAATGTCATTTGGAAGGACTTTGCTTATACATAAAACTATTGGAATGAGGTCACAGGCACTGGGAGGAAAGCAGGGAGAGAAGGGTACTCAGTTAGGAACAGGGCATGCATTTACACCTTACTCTGGGGCAGACAGAGATCCTGGTTAACCCCAGCATTACCACAATCAAATGCTTCCTGTAATAACTTTGACACAATTTTGCACAGCCATGGAATAACATACATCTCTTCACACCACACAACTTCCATGTGGCAAAAGACAGGCAGGATTCATCACTTATACTTATGATGCTCTTGCTTTCAATTGTCCTGTAAATGGGAAATCTGCTGATAATCCTTCAGGACAGACTCAAGAGACAAAGTCCCATTAGAAGGGGTTACCTCCCTCTCTATTGCATTCAAGATACAAATGAATCCTCCTAAATCAGCCAATTTAGCAAATGGTGAACTACTGCTTGCTCTTCCCTTCTCCTTTCCGTGGGACTATACATGTTATGATTAACATCTTTCTGAGTCTGTCTTGACAAAAGGCATAAGAAAACTCTACAAAATAACCAGCTTCTGAATTTATAATTTTATTATCAACACAGGAGAGCAGAAAACATTCTTACCGTGTCAAGGCAGTTCACTTCATAGCTAAGAGCCCAAGAATACATAGAAACACACAGGTGCCTAACCTAACTCCTAACCTGCAACAGGAAGTTTATACCCTCCCAGCTGCCACCACTAAGCCCCTCCCTTCCTCCTTGCAGCTCCCGGGGCTCACCTGGGGGCAGCTGGCAGCTCCGTGATTCAATTCAGCAGAAAACCAAGCAGCAGAGGCAGGGGAAAGGAGGCGCTGCATAAACTCAGCTGTGGTGCCTTACTGCTTGATGAATGACAAGTCACATAACCTAACTGGAAAGAGCCAGATCAGGAAACTGTTTCTATACTTAACTGTTGAACAACGAGGCTTGCATTTAGTGGATCATTACTGACCTGAAGCTCTCTTTTCTCTGTTGCTAACTCCCACAATATGGCAGGAAGATTATCCAAGGCTGTCTCTGTCCAGTGCATAACAGAACAAAACAGCAGAAAGCTCTTCAGATTTGCCTTCACTTGGACAGCGTCCCAGGAAGGACAAACAGCAGCGGCTGGATTCTTTTCTGGTTTAAGTGGAACAAGTCAATTCAAAATAGGTGCTTACAACTGGAACAAGAGACTATGAGACACTGATGAGAAAATGGAGTAGAGCACTGACCAAAGAGAAACGGACCATTTCCCCAAGTAGAAAACGGCACCTCTGCCAGTTTTCCATTGTATCCTCCACATCTCTGTATTCCCTTAATAACAAAGAGGATTGGGATCCCGGATGGTAATGACAGTGAAGACCCTCTTTGGCCTCATCCACTTAGGGCTCTGATTGCATTCAAATATGTCTGGAAAAAGGATTAACTAGCACTGCCAAGCTGGCTTGTGGGCAGAAGGAAAAAAAAATGCATTGAATTACCATTTTAGAGACAGGTCTGAGACTTAAGAGAATTTTTCTATGGTGACTTACGGTCCCCACTTTTCTTTGGCAATTTTTACAAGATACAAAGTTCTTTAGGGCTCCATAGCTTGCCTGAATATCAAGTGATTCATCTAGTTTTCTATTTGTCTATATTCATATTTTCAGCCACAGTGAGAGGAAGACAATAGAGGCTGGATATGAAGAGCACAAACGCAGCTATGTAGTCAGGCTTTTCTAAAATCATCCCAGTCTGTCAGGCCATAGGTCCAGAACAGTCAGTAGTGGACAGTTTCCGGTCCATGCTGCCCTATGACTACAATGGCATATCAAGTGGCCCCTCATGTTTGGATAAACATGAGTTTTGCTGAAGATTAATAATCATTTCTGAGAGTCATTAATTATATAAAGGACAGGATGTTGTGCCTCTCAGCCACCAACTTCTCTGGTTCTCACAGACTTTGGTATTATAATTATCTTTATTCATGTCTGCAAACAGACCACTCTTCATTCGGAGACTACAGATTTTTTGCACAATTTCTTCATACACTTGAGTTTCAAGAAATGGATCTGTCATTTATTGTGCTTAATCTATCAATTAATCAGAATTCCTTTGTATTGCAATATACTGAACCAAGATTTAGCACTTGGTCTAACATCCCCAGTCTCACTGTGACTATTATCACAGAAGACCAAGTCTAGGCCTGGGCCCCCACTGTTCAGTAAACTACAAGTGCAAATAAAGAAGTGTTGTTATTCCTTCTCCTGAGCCTCTACCAGCGAGCAATCTTCCAATCTGTTACAAGCATGCCAGCAGAAATGCTTGTTGAAGTGCTGTACACAATGGTAACTGCATCTTTGCCATTCCAGAACACAGAACTTCATCTTCAGACCCAGGTGACCAAAGGGAGGGAGCCTGGGGGAGAGCCTGGCAGCCAAACATGTGAGTCTCTGTACCTCTTGGTTCACTTGTTAGAAGGCTACGAGGTCCAGTGTGAAGCACAGCAGAGCAATGCTAAATAGAAACTACCTCAGAGGTTTTCAGAGCATGACAGGATCAGACCTGTTACAGCTCACAGCCAATCATGGTTACACACCTTCCTCAAATTCTTTGCAGCAAGAAAATGGCAACCCCTCAGGTTAGCTGACAGCCATGGGCACCTCTGTCTATCATTCCATGTACCATTCTTGATTTGTTCAAGCTGACTGTCAAAGATTCATGCAGTATCCAAGATGACTCATTAATTGCTTTCCAAACGTTTCCAACATTAGTTGTCTGAGAAAAAGAACGTGTGAACAATCTTCATCTAAGTGAGCTGAACTAAAAAGCAATGTAGTTATTAGTAAAAGCAGCAAAGTGTCAGGATAAGACACTTATCTCATTTAGAACATGAGATTACATCAACCACCATACCATTTGCACCTAAACCCCAGCAATGTAATGCAGCTCAAGTCAGCATACACATAAATCTAAATGTGGCTAATCACATTAGTCGGTCCACACAAAATGAAATTACCTATGACTAATACTAACACAGATGAAACTGAGGAAAATTATTTGTAGTGCAATTTGAGCATCTCTTTGGGCTGCACTCAGTTTCTCACTGGTTTGGAAGTGAGGATGGTAAGAAAAATAGGACCCTTATGCTCAGCAAGGCTGAAATCTCAGCAAGCACACACAGTAAGAAATTATTTTGCCAAAAGACAAATTGTTCAATATTTTGCAAATATTGTTTTGCCCCCTGAAGGACAGTTATTTGGTTTGATACATTCCCATGGTCTCCAGGGAACTGCACAGAAACAAAGGTGCAGATAAAGACAGAGAGAACAGTAATGAAGTCAGATGTCCTGCGGTACTGATGATGTGCTTTCAGGTCACAAAGTAACTACTTCTACCAGCATTTTACTTAGTAGAGATAGACACAGTTCAGAAGTAGAAAATTGGAGATGTCTGCGAAAAGGCCTAAAAAAGCTGTAACAATTGACACCATCCGAGTGTGTGGCTGAACATCCAACCATGTCCTCATTGAAGACTTCAGGTAAGGGCTACCAGATGCATTTCCTAGAGGTGACTATTTCACATAGAGGAACAGGTACAAGTGGTTACAAAGATCTAATGCTTCTTGAACACACATCAGCACCACTGTGGGAAGTTGCTGTGTAGGGAAGGAGTATCCCCAGCTAGTCATGCATTGTGGTGCTGGGGATATTAGTGACTATCTTAGGACGTGTGATTAAAACATTATGCTTTTTCTACTTGTAGGTATTAAGAAAGAAAGAAGGTTCCCAGCCCCCTCATTATAACACACAGAAAGCACAATTTAATGCCACATACATTACCCACATAAAGCAGCCTTAGGAAGCAAGCACAGGTCCCGTGACAAATGGATGTTATGCCAGAGACACGGTCAAGTTCAGCAGGCTTTTCCTAGTCTGAGCTGTACTGAACAAATGAACCTTTCCAAACTGTCTGGGGAATAATGACCTCACACCTCTTCAAGCTGCACAGGCATTAATGTAAAGGCAAGGAGAGATGACCAGGATGGCTTGAAATTTACACCAACCAACATCAAAATTAGTTCAAGCAGGAACTAGAAATCAGGACAGATAACTGCAACCATGTAAGACGTCTTCTTTCTAAGGCCAGGAACGGAAAGAAATGTCCTAGAGCATCTGTGCTGGATAAACCATTTTCCAGTAGTCTTCTGAATAAAACACAGTGAAATGGACTGCCTCTAGAGAAACTGAGATGTAGATTGAGTATCAGCCAATAGTATATGTTTATAAGCAACAGCCTGATTCAGCCAAAGAATTCTTTTTGGATATTTTTGTTGTTTAAGTGAGGAAGAGAGAAGCTATTGGCAGCCTGCCATTGTAATGTGATATCTTGGCAGGAAAACACTTTGTGTTATATCACAACCATATGGTGGTGGAAAAGATTTTTTTCTATTAAGTTTCTGTAATAATCCATTCCCAGTTTTAATGCAGCCTTTCAGCATAAGATGAGTATGTTTGCTTCTCAGTTCTGTCACAAGAGTTGTTAATGTATGACTACACTTTTATACCTAATAATGGCAAACAATAAAACATCACCTTTTCAGAGGTACAATTACCTCTTCTGTTGTGAAAAGGTAAATGAGCCCACTGATGGAATGGAGCTTCTGCGAAGAGATAACCCTGGTTCCCCATAGGATGGCACTATTTTTTTTTTTTTTTTTACTTTAATGGATGAAAATACTCAAGTAGGTATCATTAAATGAGGTCTGGCATTCTTTGGTAACACAGGAAGCAGGAAGATGTGTGGGAAGTTGTCACTTGCATTTCTGTCTTCAGCAGCTCAGCTCCATTTTAGGAACAGCAACAATAAATAGATTTCCTCAGGTGTCTTCCTATTGCTAGTAGAAACTCAGAGCAAGTGAATGTTACAGGCAACTGAATTTTTCACACATTCTTAGGACAGGTTCCTGCTCTGGCCCAGCTGACTTTCTCCCTCAACATGTCTAGAAATCAGCAGGTAGAAACACTAGTGAATTCAAATTTTTTTAGATTCGTAAGTCTGCGCTTTGGCTTTCCTGTTGGGATAAGTCTTTTATCACTATGAGGCTACAAATGAGCTTTTGACATATGAACACTCCCCAGAATCCAGTAGCAAGCATGTTTTTACTATTCTGCTCATGTTTCCAACTTTTGCAGCCTTCTATCTTTGCAACACAAAAATGAATAAAAGTACACAGAATTTCTTTTCCATTACCAGTAATCCAAACACCACCACGATCACTTTTGCAATCAGCTTTTTTGCCAAGGAAGCTAAAATACAAGATAAGACACAGAGGTACTTATCTAACAAAGCTTTTTCCAGCGCAGCAAATGAATTTCCATTAAGGATTCCTGAGGCAGATCCCTGCAGGATCCTAGTTCGGAACACATGATACCCCTGCAGCCTGCTCTTGCCCAGACAACTCTGCTTGTGCTCCCAGGAGTGCACAGAGCGGTGGATGGGTAGCTGGATTATGCCTCTTCACTAAAGTTCTTTGGCCCTGTATGGCTACGCTGAAGCACAATAATGAATGAAATAATGCCCCAAACACTTGCAGGCACTTGAATATGAACATCTCTGCAGTTAGGCAGACAGAATGGTTTCTGGCATGTTTCTGACCCCTACAGCCCCCAGGTGGGTGTTAGAGCTATGATGTCCCAGGAGCTGTCCCCAACCAGCAGGAGGAGACTGGGAGGAGGCCTCCTGGGCCTCCCCAACATGTGAAACCCCAGAGAGTTTCCAAGGGTGATCATTTGCTCTTCCATGCTGGCAATCCTCAAGGCCTTGGTATTTTCATAATTTCTAAGAGATTTGATTTAGTAGGAAACATGTAAACTAAGCAATTCCCATTGATTTCAACTCTGATCTGATGTCAAGAATGAGTTGCACTTCATGAATGAAAGGAACTAAGTCTGGCCCACATTTGAATTTGCCCCAAGTTCTTCATGATATTGTTGTGATTTGGACGCCTACAAAAACCAGGTAACAACAGAAGTACTGAACTCTGGAATGAAAACCCACAGGGAGGAGTTTGTGAGAAAATGATGGAAAATTCAACTGCTGTGACTTGCATGGTGGCAGCGCTGAAGTTTCTGCACGAAACATTACCAGGGCAGGTGCAGGTATGAGACCGTTTCAACCAGTGGTCCATAAATCACCCACATGTAAAAATTCAATTTACTCTACTTTCATATACTTTATTGCACTTCTTGGTACATAACAACCTAAGAGGTTTCTCTTTATGGTGTTGAGCATATGAATGTTATAAAAAAAAGTTTACAGCAAAATATCCTCAAGAATTATTTACATTACTGTCAGCTCTTTTGAGACACTTCGACTAACCCTGTCTTTAGGGATTTTCCTTGTTAAAAATGTCCATGCTCCTTGATAAAGCCCTTCACACTTTAGCCAGAGAAACCACATTTTGCTAATATGATGTATTTTTGACTGACAGCATAGTTTTCAGCCTTTAAAAATATCCATATGCAGTAGTCAAAACATAGCGTGCTTGCAGCCCCTTGGAATCTTAATTCCAAGTCTGTCTAACTTCCTGTCAAAACTTACAGAGTAAGCAGTAATCAGAAAGATCTACTGTGAGAAAGAGCTAGTTTTGCAGGATCCAGTGAGGCAAAAGCAAAGGAGGTTATCTTCTGATTTTACGTAGCAGAATTGCGAAACAAACAGTTCAGCCTCAAAGCAACGAATCCGAATTGGTCATGGTATAGCTCAGTGGAGAATAAATACACTCTGAGAAGTAAATGAGAGATGAAAGAAAGACTTGACTGTAATTTACATTTGGTAGTATGGAAATTATGAAAATAAGTAAATGCTTACAAAAAGACATTAATAGAATTTATCCAGATTTACAGTTGGAATTTGATTCTGTCATTCTTTCATACATATAATCCAACTGAGCTCAAGCTGCCTAAAAAAGCACCATTACTACAGTAACACTGCTGCCTGCTCTGCCCAGTCATGAACAGCCGCTCTGCCAGTGAATGGGGCTCCAGCAGGAAGTGGCCCAGGAGGAGGAGCACAGGCTTCCTCTACCTGAACTACCAACCATACCTTCAAGCCAGGATCCCCTGAGTAAAGCTTTGTATTCTGCAGACCTTGTTACCAGCTCTTTCCAAACCTTCGCTTGCAAGTCAGCCATAAATAACATGGAGAGTTTGCAACTGTTCCTGTTGAGATCAGTGGTGAAATTTGCTTAAACTTTGCTGCTTCTGGGTGTGTAATGGTATGTGGGATGTGCGTGCACTCCAGAATGGCTACAGCAGTATCGCAGCTCATGACTCCCCCTTGAGACCTCTGGAGAGGTGATCTGGCATCTCTAGTCCAGGTCACAGGTGTAAAGGGAAATGCAAACCGACTTCATTCCAGAGATCGCCAAATCAAGACATGGTCACTCAAAATGTCCCTGGGCACGCATGCACAGGGAAGGGAGCAGGCCTGGAGACAGCACGCTAGCATGGCAGCACGCCTGTCTGCACAAGAGACGAGACAGATTTGTTCAACTTGTACTATGCCTAAGAGCAACTAATTCTCTCCTTGTGTTCATTACATTCTCTCTTCTCTTTATGTGAAAATGATCATTCTGACCTGCAGAAAAATGTTTAATTATTACTCAGTTTCATGGTCACAGCATCAAGTTTTTTCAAAGATGCCTTCCAAACTGAGAATAAAAAAAAAAGAAAAAGGAGAAGAAAAAGCCCTGTTACCTAAGAGCCTATTGAAATTCTTCAAGTCTCTGGGCATGCATTATGTATTCACCAAGTTTGCTGCTGGTGATGTAAGTTAGAAATTCTCCTGCTGGTTTTGATTACAGCTGCAGAGTCACAGATTTGAACACCAGTAGACAATCATTCTTCTGAGCCTGCACATAAATATAAAATGTTTCCTTTTTCCTTATCTCATAAACCTTCCACTATGATTACTTCAAAATGAATTCCTGTTTTCTTCAGATTTTCTCCACTTATCGTGTTACAATTAACAAAATGTATTCCATCCAACAAAGCTATGTTATTTGCATATTCAAAGGTCACCATACAGGTTAAAGTTATTTAACTATGAAAGAGATGATAATTTCACAATCTTTTTTAATGCAGATAAAATACAAAATTACCTCTGGGTTTTTAATTTGCACATTTACAGACACACGATAAAGAGTTTTACGATAATGGTATAAGCAGCATAACGAACTTTCAATTAGGCTGTGACAGCTCTTCCCTCTAGTCTTTGCATTGTCGCTTTATTATTTAAAACACTGTCATCTCTTTAAGGGAGCAACAAAGAATATTACTTACTGCACCCCTACTTTGGAACCAAAGTGGCAGCTCCTCCCAGGAGTGCTGCTGCAGTGTCAGCTCACATGTGCACTACATGACATGGAACCACTCCTTGCCAAGCGGGGTGGGAAAGAGGAGGGATCAGATAAATTAGATCAACAGACCGTCAGGTTTTATGGGTGTTCCCACCACTGAACAGTCCAGATCATCAGGTCAGAGCAGTGATAAGTTGCAAAGTCCTATGTATTGCTGTACACCCTTGCAGGTTTTTTTTACTCAATTTCATATTGAATTTGTACAAACACAATAAAAATCCTGGACATTAGACTTAAATTATTCCTGGAAAAAGCAATGCTGAGTGAATTTCCTATGAAATGGTAACAAATTGAAATTCTGCCCTCCATCTAAGAAATTCTTGGCCTACCTTACAGAAAATTAGATACCTCAGCACTACGCTTCATCCACCTCAGGTAAACCAGTGCAGCTGAGCTCATCATGAGCCCAATCCATTGCAAAGTTACCCTTTTCTCAGTTAACACCATGGCCACAAACCAATCCAATCTCTTAAAATGAACAAGCAGAGGACAAACATTTCTTAGTATTATGAATTACTCCAAAGTCAGTTGCTGTTCCTATTTGTGTTGAAAACCAACCATGACAAAGTCATACGTTGTTTTGTCCCCAGTTGTCTGCACTTTTAAACCGGAGAGTAATTGATTGCAACAAACCAATTTCTGTAATTCTAGATGTCTACCCAAAGCCTGCAACTGCCACTTGAAAAGTCCTAGAGACACAAGCACTAAAAAACATAAAATTTACAGGAATTTAATGAAAAATAAGATCCTACAAACCTCCAAAAATTGACATTACTTATTGCAAATCACAGGTAATTTTACATCTCTGATGACTGTCGTAGATTGCAGCCTTTTCTGGACATATCTGATGTAACACTATTGCACACCAATGGTAAATCTTTTACAAATGTACCGTTCTTGAAGTGTATAATCAGTCAGCCACACAAAACAACAGCCAAATTACTTCTTGTCAAGCACTCTGGACAACAAAGAAAGGTGAAAGACAGATGTAGGCATAGGAACCCTTCTTGGAAAGTCACAATTACATATGACTACAATGGGTCTAGTATAGCTATCGAGCTATTCCACTGTCAGAAGTTTTACTCTCCCTTACAGGTGTCTTCCTCATCTTCATTTGCCACGAATCCTGTCCCGGGATTCCCATGCCTCTGACAACAGGTAACACAGTGACAGGACCCTCCCTTTACCCCATCCTAAGACACATTTAAAGATCTCTGCATCTTCTGAGATTCATCTAATTCTACTTTTGCCTCTGTTGTAGATTGTTTTATGGAGAAAGGAGAGGAAGAGGCAAGTGCAAGTCACAATTGTGAAGTGACCTAATTGTACAGAATAGAATTTTATGCTGTTCCCCCCATAGTAACTGCCCCCTTCAAAAAAGAAAATTCCTAATACAAAATACAATCTTAGAATGCAATTTTTCGGAACTTCTACTGCAGGAAATACAATCACATGCCTTCATGGTTGGACGCGAGAACATGACAATATTACAATAGCAAATACGCATTTGAAAGACTATTTAGAAAGACATGAAGAATTTAGAAGTCTGGTGCACCTAAGACTGCATGAGAAGAAGTTACTTAAGGTTAACTGAGGAGAAAGTCTTCAGATGGACTTAAATTTTTTAGAAGTTGATAAAAACGAGAAGCCCTTATTTTATCTGGAAGTGGTTGTGTGAGAAGCACTACAAAAACTTCCTATTTCATATCAAACAATGCTGAAAATTGTATTTTGGAGGGCTGAAATTCTCAGGGCAAGATGAAACTGCCATTGTAGTCCAGAAGAAGACTGTGTGTATTTTACAGGTGAGAAGCTTGCTGAACCAACCCTTTACAAAGTTTGATACAACACTGAAGCTGAAACTAACAATGTTAAAACATCTGAATTTTAAAAACTTCTTATCTCTCTGTTGCTATAATGGAATTCACAGTCTGGCTAAATTTTTGTGCATGTAAAATGCACAGGAACTATGGAACTACCAAGTTCCTTTCAGTAAGATTTTCGTCCTGAAAATCCTGTCTCTAGTTAGTAAAGCTTTCTGCTTTACTGCAGAAAGCACCTTGAAGCCAAAGTCTAGCCACTGATGTAAAGGAAGAAAAGAGCAGTGAAAAGTGGTTTGCTATCAAAGTACAATCTAAAGCAGGAGCTTTAGATTTAGCTTAAGGAGTTAGAAATATTATTGGTCATAAAATCATTCAGCACCTTTAAAGTATCCTGCTGCAATATTAGTCTTGGTAACCTTCCTTGACAATGAATTTAACAGATTTACCAGACACTGAATAAAGGTACTATTTCTGTTTATTGGATCCATATTTATTCTCTTTAATATCATTAAGTTCACATATTCTAAGCAAGAACAAAGGAGGATTTGTTTTCACTATACATTTGTGATCCTGATGCAGATTTTTAGTTCAACAAACTCTTTGTTCTATTTCCTTGCCATCCTACCCAATGGTGGCCCTCTTCAGATTAAACAAAACATTAACAATAATATCAAAAATACATTGCAGGAGGCACCAGAAGCTGTCACTGAGTCTTCTTTTAAGATACCTGCTGCCTTGGCACTGTTTCTTCCATCCTGAGATATTAAGGACACTGAATTACACTATAAAATGACCTGTGTGTCTGAGTGGTGGAATTAAAAAAAGAGCCACTCTTCACCAAACTGTTTACCAGCCTACACTGAGGAGTAACCAAGGCTACTGGATGGAACTTCAAGAAAATCTTTTAATAGTCCATTTGACAAAGAAATTGAAGTTTCAGGCCAACTCTCCAGAAATTCATGCCAAATTTAGAAATATTTTGGCTTTAGTAAAAGGAAAAAGAACACACAAGAAAACAAGCCTTGTGTGCTCATGCTATGCAAATGTTTGCATCCCTTGCTGCCACCATTTTCTCACCCTAATAGCTTGGACACCCACTAGCCAATGTTAATTAAACCTGGCACAGCAACAGCGACTGAACAGAAAAATTCCTACCAGTTCCATGCAAACAAACAGCAAGCTGAAGGAAGGAGTTCCTATTAGTGCACGCACTGAGGGGAACCTCTGACATGGGCTCCACTGGTAGGGACCAACAGCTGCACATCAGCAAGAGCAGCTGCATTGCTTCTGTCACAACTCCCAGCATGTTTGACAGCAACACCCAGAGCACAAAGTCCTGTGAGTTCTGCCACTCGCAGGATGGAAATCAACACACAGGAAAAGAAAGCCAGTTCTTCCAACAGCTTCACCACCCCATGTGGAGAAGGATGGAGAGAATCCCAGCTCCTTGCTGTCTGATGTAGCCAGTAGTGGATGATGAAGGAAAGGCATTTTAGTCATTGCTCTAACTTAACAGAAGGAAAATTCTTATCCCGCCCTCATTCATGATCAGCGAAAGAGGAGAAGTGACTCAGAGGTGTCTTACTGCCACAGAATCTCCACACAGCCCAGCTCATGTGTTCCTCCTTGCTCAAGTCACTGCATCAACCAACAGCTGGTCCTGATCAGGTACTATCTGAGCACCAAACTACAGCACATTTTCCAGCAAAGCAAATGAGCATTTTATTCTTTTAATGCACAGAAGTACTTTTCTCTCTGTATCTTGTAAGTAGCTCTGAATTTCAACTACTTTCACATTTATTTTAATCATCTGCCTTCGGGTCATTTGATGAATCTTAGGGAGATTTTGGAACACTTTACAAACTTATTTTTTCTCTTTTAATGGAGCCACTCTTCTTTTTTATCATACCTTCATACTTGAACATTTTTACCAATACAATCAAAGAAAAAAGAGCCCTGTATTTAAGTGCTCTGCTTGTGTTACAGAACTATACTCTCACCTTTCTTAACCTGACTGCACCTCAGTGCCGCAGAGCTGGATGCAGGAGGGCACAAAGCATTAGCTTAGGACAGGCTCGTTAGAAACTGAGGACTTAGGGCCTGGCTGTGCACAGACTCACTCCTTGAAAAGGAACCAAAAGGCAAAAAATGCCTCCAGTTGCACTCAAAAGCAAATTTCCCAGAAAAATATAATTCCGAACGGGAAAGAACGTAAAAAGATCTTGGCCAAAGGCAGAGTTCCTTCATTCTAATAGGAAGATTATGGTTGCAACTTCCTCCCATTCCTTCCCCCTTAGAACAGTGAGAGGTTTTCCATGTGCCCAGCACTTGAATGATGGCAAATATGGAGCCACTAAAAGGCTCCAGACATCAGTTTTGGAATAAAGAACAGCGTAGAGGATAGAGTGCTTTGTTTCCAACTTTTACCAGCATTATTCCTTAGAGAGAAGGAGCAGTCTTTCTTTTTCGGAGTGTGCATGGAAGAGCAAATGGAAGGCGTTGTGAGTCAGATCAGATGGCACTATTTCTTGCCAAGCTTTCCACTGAGCTTTGCATGACATTGGAAATGACTTTCCTCTTGGCCCTCAGTTTCCCAGCAGTAAAAAGACATCTTGTTTCATGGAAGCTGAAAAGATGGCTGTTATTTAGTGTGGGTCCTTATAAATAAGCATCAAGGAGTGGGAGGTTCTGGTCAGATAACTATTTATGAAACGCAGACTTTATCATGCCTCAGTCCTGAGAATGTGTTATTTCTCAAGAAACCACTGGAGACTAAAACTCTCACAAATCTAAATTCCAGTTAAGTATGGAAGTTTAACATTTTAAAGATTCGTGTGGGTACAAAACAATCTGAAAAGTAACTTTTTAAAGTGGAAAATCACTAATTCTGAGAGGGGGGTTGACACTGCTGGGGCTGCCCGATGCTGCACAGCGTCCAGCTGCAGACGTCCTTGGCTTCTGCTGCTGCAGGCCGGAGTCGGCTGCATCTAGCAGGGAAAGCTGTCAGCTGCAGGGAAGGCTGGCTCCTTTGCAAGGAGCGAGCCCCAAACAAGGTGGTGTAAAAGCATCGGCAGAGGCAAAGGACGAGAGAGGGGTCTTTGTGTAGGTTCCAGCAGGTTTACTGCCAGTGGAAGGTCCAGGGACAAGGACCAGGAGAAAGGGGAGAACACGCTACTTTATACAGGGGTGGAACAAGGGGAAACAATGGGGATCGAGGGGATCGACTGAGAAGGAGGGGACAACAGGGGAATATCCAATAGGGATAACTTAAGGGAGGGAATTACATGAACCAACCAATGGGGCATCAAAGAAGGGAGAACTTTCCAAAACTAATACATAGGCAATTAAGGAAAATGCATAAACATGAACATGAACATAAAACTGGGTGGAGAACTCCTGAACCAATAAACTTAAAACATGTAAACTAAGAACCACTAGGAACGTGGGAACTTGCCATAACCATGGGGTGAGAATCAGACTTCTGTGCTCTGGAGGCCTGCCCAGCAGTCCTTTGCGTGTTGTGCTGCAGTGGCCACTGCCACATGCACTGCAGCAGGGGGTTTTAATGTGGAGGATAAAGAGGATGTGTTTGTCTATCTGCAGAGGTTCCTTATGCTGCACTATACTAGGAACAACTCAGGACAGAGGGAACTTTGTAGCTCCTTTCCCATGCTGTGGTAAGAACGACCTAGAAGTCCTCAGAGTCGTGTCCGAGTATTCAGCATGTAGACAGGAATATCATGAACCCTGGTTGCAAGGCTCCTTGGAGCAATGATATCAGATCACCAGAAGGTTTCCAGTAGCACAAACAAAACAACTGGTATGCAGCTTTTTGTCCAGAAACCTGGCATTTTGCTCCGAGTTTCTGGAAACCCAAATAGTTTCCATGAAACATTAATCCATGAGTAAATTTATGCTGTCTGATGAAATCTATTCGAATAAGAAAGGGCTTGCTATCGATTCCCATCCATCTCTCGTTGAAGGAGGGAATGGACCATAAAAATGCTGTGGTAACATTGTAGCAGGAGGCTCAGGTGAAGAGTGGGGACCTGGGCAGAACTGAAGCAATGTCTTTACTCTGAGGGTTAAGAGAAGCCCCATGCTCTCCAGGTAGTAATATTTCTGGTGTACATTACACAAATTTGTCTGATTTGTCTCTCCATCATCTCACGTTCTATCTGCAAAAGAAGAGAGACTGGGCAAAGGAGCCAAATGCCATTCAGGGCAATCACCAGTGTCACCACAGGATTTGAAGGGAAGTTGTTTCGGGAAAGTTGCCATCAACTTAACTCCCTACACAGCTCAATAGCTACTAAAATGTGGTTCTCAAGCAAATAGCCTAAAGTGAATTGAACAAATAACTGGAATTTAGAAATGGCAGGAGTCAGTTTACTAATTATCCACAAAAAGTTGACATTCCAAGAACCAAATACACAGAATTAAGTATCGGATCCCCTGAATAACTGAAGGCTTCATTGCCTCAGCACAGTTACTGGCTCTAAGATGTGTATTGAATTGCAGACTTTGGCAGTATTTTCCAAGGCCCTTGGGAAATACACTTACCATGTCCTAAACCACACCCTGTTGATTGTTACTGCTGTTTTATATGGTACAGGTAAAACAAACTGACAATAAATCATCCTCTAAATGCAAAATTACTATGTCTAACATTCATCTATTAGTTTCCTTAGCACATTAAAAAAGAACAGTAAAGACTGTTCTAATTTTTACTGTCTTTTCCTTCTTCTTTTCAAACTAGCAGCATAAAATTCAGAAGATACAAACTCTTAGAAAGTGTAAATCAAGAGTAATTTAAACACAGAAGTAGTTTGGCAGTATTGCATCGCTCAATACCTGCATTTACAGTTGACAGAATCTTCCTCTCAACTCCTAGACAGATAACTTTTAATCTGACTAAAAAAATTGTAATTAAAAAAAAATTTCATTGTATCTAAACCAACCTCCGTGTACAATTCCTGAAAAAGCCTTAATTATCCATATACAGCTTTCATGGATAACACAAATCAGAAAGTCCTACCTCTTTTTTTGAATTCTTGTTTATTTTCTGCCGTGCCATAGGTCACACTTAGATATGAACACTTGAATTCTCCTTTAAGCAAAACCATCTCTTTAAGGCGTGCTGCATGACCAAATAATCAGAAAAGCACGCTGATGCCTAGCAATCATTGTGCGCTGTCATTTTTGCCACAAAAATAAGTAGGAGCAAAGGTTGTTTCTCATATTTGAAGCTGATAATATCTAATGAGCATCCTCAGCAACAGGCACTGATAACCACAATCTTTATTACAGGATAAAATTCTACATCAAGAGACCCCAGGGAAAGCACATCATTTCTTTCTTCATGAACTAGTATGTGCTAGATAAAAATAATTTTAAAAGGTATTTGGAAACTTTGCTTTCAGGCGCTGCATTTAGCTTTCACAATTGAGCCTTCTGAAGAGACTTCTGGAGTGAATCTGGCAGAACTTAGCCAATTGAAATGATTACTTGAAACTTACTTGTCACTGAGGGGTTCAGATCCTGTCAGTACCTGCTGTAGTCACTGTGGGATGACCTCAGCATTAGACTCTCATTATGACAGCACTGCATCTCCTAAATTGAGTTTGGTTCCTCCTTTGCAGTTGATATGCCTTTTTGTGGGCTGGATTAATACTCCTACGTGGGGCAATGCTGCTTGGCAGCATTCAAGAATGATGATGTGTACTGAGTTTTAACCCTGGACTAACTACCGTCCAGCTGGAGCTTTGGTTCACAGCAGCACTACAGCAGCAATTCTTTCAGAAACTGGTTCTGTGGTTCCTGTGGATGATCCTTTAGTTTCCAGACCTACTTCATCTTTCACCTTTCAGAATGACATCTCAGTTGATTCTCTGATAGATGGTACACAGCATTCCTTCAGTTCCCTTGATGGCAATCACGACCTTGTTGTATTGGAGGCTGTCTCAGGAAGAAAAGCATTTTCCAACTGTACTGGCTGTGCCTTCTCACTACCTACAGAGTGGGTACATAGGGGAACTGACTTCTTGGACTCTTATTCTACCACACCAGTTGTCCGAGCTTGGCATTCCTGCACTCAGTACTTTATCATGAAAGAACCAGCTCAAAAGAGAGAGAAAGAAAAGGAATGTTGTGGGGTTTTTATCATTAAAACAGAGTTTTAAAAAGAAATACAAGTATCTGTAGTGACTCTTTCGTAAAATAAAGATGGGACTCATCTGTCTAGTACTGTTAAATCAGCATCAAGTTTAGATGTCTACTGTACTGAAAGAGAACAGAAATGTATCCAAACGTCAGGGCTGAGTGGACTTCTACACAAAAGGAAGGCAGTACATTGCTCATCAGGGAAGATTGCAGTTCACAGACTAAGGCTGGGACTACCCCATTTTAAGCTGAAATGGCTTTGCTGCCCAGTGAGAAATCGCTCCTCTTCCCTTTGTGTAAATGAAAGCTTTACAGAAAACCCTAAAAATGGAAATCTAGACTAAACTCCATTGATTCCATGTCCTGAACTCTAGCAGTATCATTATTAAAACAAGAACAGGCTCTGGTAGTACAAAATACGAAGAAACTTCAGTACAGTAGAAATTAATAAGGTTTTTTTTTTTCTTAAAATATATTCCCAGGAATGTTTCAACAAGATACTACAGTGACCATCTCCCACAGATTAACAAAGCTTTAGAACAGCCAAAAGAAAGAAAAAAAGTGATTTCAAATAAAATATTGCAAAAGGGAAACAGAAGCAAAGGAAATATTAGTCCTGGTTAGAACCGTCTCTTACATGTTTGGTTAGGCACAGCGGGTAAACAACTAAAATTACCTGTATTGTACGATGCTGGCTCTGCCTCTTGCCAGAAGGATGATTTTGTACAAGTCATCATCAACATGGCAAATTCACCCTGCAAAAAATCAGGACAGCAACAATCCACACTGCCTCTTTCCTACCCAACAGAGGTGTCATCCTGTTCCTCTCAGGAAAGCGGCTTCCTTCATCTAAATAATGCCATGTTTGATCTCTCTTTTATATCTCTTGGGCCTTTTGGAATTGCCAACTGTGAATCCCACTCCAGGCTGACTTTGAGGGTTAGGAATCTATTCCCAAGAGAGCTGTTTGCCGCCTCTATGTTCTCAAACAGCTCATCTATCCTCTTACAAACCTTGGTGTGTCCTAGAACGATGATTTAAGATTTGCTTGTTGGTGGAAAATCACGTTCAATACCTGTAAGCGTTAATGCCCGAACCCCCTGGCTCCTGCCTTGCTCTCAGCATTGGCAGGACAAGTGCTGCAGGGTTTCCAGTGCAGCTTCTCGTGAGAACCATCTGGCCCCTTAACAAGAAGATAACCACAGTGGGGATGTGGACTAAGGATGTTTGCTTGGACAGTGAGGGAATTCATAATCCAACAAAAGTGAAGTGTTTCTGTGGAAAATGAACTCTTTTACTATACCTGCAGGAATTAGTAATTGAATCTTTTTTTTTTTCCTACTGGAGAAGCAGTTCTGTGCCGTTTTGGCCATGAAACAATGAGGGGAGCCTTAGAAATCTCGTTTTCAGTGAGATCTGTGATCACTATTCTAACAGGAGAACTTTTATGTAGGAGAAGTTAGAGACTTTACTGTAGGATAAGACTTCTGAATTGGTCATACGGAGTAAGATGACTCCAGTCTCATCTCATGGCAGATTTTGTGGTGTTCTATTGCACAGAAAATGATAACAATTTACAGCAAAGAAATACTCCCATATTGCTTATAGCAGATGTGGCTATGTTGACACACAGTCTCAGGGTTTGTTTTCTTAACATTTTGATTATATTTTGCCAATATTTTATTTTAAAAGTAAAAATGTTACTTAAATGAGTTCCACAGTTTTCATTGCTTGTTGCTCTAAAAAGAGACTCATCAGATGGTTTGTGTTTAAGGATTTTCATAGCCCTTTCTTGGCCTAAAATGAAAATTCACGTCAGGAAATCAGGGTAGAGAGATATTTCTGCTAGAGCTCGAACTGATGAGGTTTCTAGGTGTAACGCATTTGAGAAAAGCCCGGGTGCCGTAAACAGCACCATGAGATTAAGACTGGACAGGTGCTACCTCAAAAACAAAGGCTAGAGCACGTCTCACAATGATTGAGGGCAGTTTATGTTTTGATTCAGTAAGTTATTAATATGACTCATCCGTATGTTACCGAATATCACACCCAGCAAGTGAAAATTGAAACATATGCCTGTGAGATATAAAAGGGAGCTTTTACAAGAGGCCTTGGCAGAATGGGTGTGAGGGAGGGGTAAGAACCGGAGAAGAATAGAGCTTTTCTTGCTGTTTGCTACATCAGGTAAAATGAATGCACTGAAATTTTCCGGTAAAGGAAAATAGGCAACACCCGGATTTTTTTCCTGCTAGCCTTCCTTCTAACCCCTAACAAAGAATGAGATGAGGACAGAAGGGCAGTGTATGGAGACATCATAGCACTGTGCAGAAAATGAGATGAGGTGTTTCTGATCCCTCCAGTTTCTCCTTCCTTCAGCTGTTCCCTAATCCCAGGGCCCATGCAAGGGCAGAGGAGCATGCATGGATATAAAAAGAGAGGCTTTTTGAGGTGTCCCTGAGCTTAGACCAATACCTATTACAGTTTCTTAACCATTTCCCATAGGAAGAATTCACCGGGCTAGTGGAAAATTATACAGGGGAATCACAGTGTTTTCATGACTCGACTCCAGTTATTTTCAGGAAGAACACCACTAGATGGCACTGGGAACTGTAACCACCCTGAATGGAGCTGCAGCCTTACCTGTAAAGGCTGGCAGCAGGAGCCCAGCACGGGATGCCGCCCTACTTTGGACACTGTATTTACATGGCAGTAATAGTTCTTCATATCAGAATAAAACTGAATGATCAATATTTTACTGCTCTTTAAGCCTCACTCAAAATTGTATCAGCTGTCTGGTGTAATAGCTCCACATGCTATTAAAGTGATGATAAAATGATCAGGGACTAATGTTACTCTTCCCATTATCAGCTACATCGTCTTTCAAATCTGGGCATGGGGAGGAAGACTGAGCTAGTAACGCATCCTAGCCTCATTAACAGGTCTGACAAAACCACAGAGAAATTGTATTTGCATAAGGTTGTGTAGTTTCTAGAGGACAAAAAAACCTCCTGTGAAACTGCATGAAAATACATTTGAACAAGGGTCTCCCCTACATATATCCATACATATATGTATCTGTACATACACAGATGTACTGCCTACGTATATATAATTAATATAATTGAGAGAGCATATATAACAAGTTTGTGATTGCAGTTGTCAGCCCGCAGTATTTTTACATCCAGTCGTGTAATATTTGAGATACCATACATCACGTGTCTAAAAGAAAATCCTGTCTAAAAGAAAAACACACACAAAAGAATGCATTTATCATCCAAAATCCAATATATAAAACATATGCTACTTGTAGAGCATATGTTAGAGAACTTCCCTTCCCCTTCTCTCTGTGAGAAACTGGCACAATTGCTGCCTCTAAGCAGAATATCTTCACATGAACATGCAGTTCTGCAGCCAGTTCCACACAGGTGAAGATCAATTAATTCCAGCTGGACTCATTCACTCCCAGAATCAGGGCATAGCTCTGAGAGTGGTTGCTTTAATGCTGCATAGTACCTTGAGTAAGCCAAGCTGGGACTCCAAGGATCCTCTCTCAGCCTAACCTCTCGAGGCACTCTGCCTTGAATTGCACTGGGAGCGCTGAGCAGAGCCTGCAAGCAAAGGAACCAAGCAGTGGGTTTGGCAGAGATAAGCAAAAATATCCAAGCTCAAAAAAATAAAAAAATATTTGATCCTTATGGCCCTGCTTCCTCATTAAAGAGCCAGTCTCTGTGTGAAAGGAATACTTATTTACAGGTTAAAAAGAGCTCAGGTACTTCTGCACCTCGATGTTTGCTGCTTGTTCAATGTTCAGACGATTTGCTTGGTGCCATTGGGCCAGTGACTTCCAGCACCAAGCACATATTTCTATTTCTTATTCTCTTATGTGCTGCCTAGAGAAATCTTTTTACTAAGAATTTGTGATACACTTTTCTTCCCTCATTGTCCCAGAGCCAACAGGACAAAGGGCCCTCTGTACCAATGGAGATTACTCTAAAGAAAACTGGGTTTCATGTCTCGGAAGCTCCCTTCAGCCAAACTTCAATTCCATTAATACACACTGTACTCAAGTTCCTCCCTCCAGCTGTTTCCTGATGAAAGATTAAGGATTAGCAATTCACATATTGTCATTTCCCCATCTTGAATCTGTTCAGCAGGACGGTCACATGTAGGTCACAAAGAGTAAAGGAGACTTTGGCTTTTCTGGGGGCTAGGGGAAATCTGATGTGGAAGGTGTGTCCTCTGTAAAGACAATTCTTTAAGTAGAAATATTTCTTAGGTGTGAAGCCAAATTATTCAGTTCAGTCTCATCACACACTGAAAATCCCAGGAGGTAATTTTTTAATCATTCCATAATACTCAGAAGCAAAGTCAGACACCCAAAAGTTAAGAAACCAGATGTATTTTAAGAGACTGTGAAAAGTTCCTTTGGAATTTAATCAAGACTCAGAGTAATGAAAAGAAGTCGTTTCCCATATGCTGCTATTCAGAATTCTCTGAAGCATCAGGCAAGATGTTACACCCATGTCACAGGTCTAACCATTTGCAACTGCAAGTGATTCCTGAGCAGGCAACCATGTAGTTGGGAAATGCTGACAATGTCTCAGAGAGGAGACTGATGCAAAGCGATTGTTCTAAAGGTTACCAGAGAGCTACAAAGAAGTACATGAGAAGCCATGCTACAAAGCAGTACATGAGAAGCCATTCCACAAAGAAATAAAGGCACTTCCTCCACAGAGAAAGTCTGGTAGGCTGGTGGACACAGATCCTTGACAAGCCACACAGACAAGTGAAAAACTTTTGGAAGCAAAATTTATTTTTTTCTGACTGCTAAAATATTTTGCTTTGATACCTGACTTTTCACTCCACCTTTGAGAGGAAAAGACAGAACTATTCGGTGAGAATTACCAGTATTCCCCAGATTTAATGATCCCAAAATTGAACTTTTTGGCAAATTAACTTTTCTACAGAGAAGGAAAAGAATAATCCAGCTCCGTATCTCCACTGTAGCAACCTAACTCTACCACAGCAGTGCTCAGAATAATTTACCAGCTCTCATCAGAGGAAAAGTTCTGTTGCTTCTGTGAAGCATAACTCTGTCTAATACTGACCTGAATCAATTTTTTGTTTGCAGTATTCATCTTCTGTTTTTAATTATTAGGAATATTAAACCTCAAGTTTTAGAAGATGCATTAGTGCCATTCTGAATGTAATTGATACAGACATAAATCTACCCCTGGTGTACAATGAACTAGTTCTTTGCCACTCCAAAGACCCATCAGAAACCGAACCAAAATCAACACGCACACTCTAGCTGCTGTCTATAAATCTGGCCAGTAGAAGTACTTGGACAGTTCTTCCATAGGTCCTGGCTGACTGCCCACAAATGACCTGGTTAAGCCACTGCTCATTCAGAATTCCCCAAACCTAGAGTGCAGCAAACCAGAACCCAGATACTGTCTATCCCCAGAGGTGTTTGGCTAAATTTCTGCTAAATAGGCAGTGAGATGTAAGTCATCCAGCTGTGGATTGCAGCAAAGACAGATCCAAACCAGCTTAACAGAATGGCTGACTTCACAGTTTCAGCTTTGCAGGACTTTGAATAAATTTGGAAACCTTTGAGCCTGCTGTCTATTTGACAGTTCCTTCAGATTATGAGCATCTTTATATAGGTCCCTTTTAAAAAGTAGACTTTGCTCAGTCTTGTCATCAGTTGCACTCTCAGGGATATTTGTAGCATCGTGGCAGAAAGGTGTACACAATCTTTTTCTTATGCAGACAGCTAATCCACAAGGAATAGTAGATAAATGATTCTTTCTCAGTTGTTCTGAGGTTTATGCTCATCATTTACAAGCAATACAAGCTGAAAAATAACTTTCTTTTTTCTTTGGAGATGGTTCCTAGACCAGAGACATTCAAACCCATGCTGCAAATATAAGAGTTTGTTGAATTTTTGCTTTGTCAAATGGTAACATCCGTTTCCAATTCTATTTGCTAGAATGCAGTACACTCACAGAATTTCATTCCAAATTAACTCCAAAGTTCCTCAGTGCTAAAGGAAATACAAAGTTTGTCCATATCCATCTTGCTACACACTTTGAATTCTTAAGAACAGAAAGAGAGAATTCTTGTACCACAGCTACCTTATTGGAAAACTGAGTGTCTGAAAAAGTGAACACCTTGTCTCTGTAGACCAGTCTCAAGATAGACCAATGATTACTGACTTGCTGAAAATAAACACCTGATTTGAGCCTCAGAGTTTTCCCCGTATGTTATTGGATTTCCAGCCTTTTCTTTCTGTACCTTTATAAACTGGTTTCCCTGAAAGACATGTATACTAGAAATGGATCTCTCATTTTTAATACTGAAAGACTTGAGAGTTTCTCAAGACCAGGAGTTTTCTTGAGAGAAAGACTTCTCCTTTCCAGAGAAGGAGGATTTTTGACATTTTTAACATGCTTATGTTACTGAAGTCAGGCAGCCTCTGGCTTCCCGCTACCAGTAAGAACAGCTAGAATGAAATAACTACGAGTCTGAAAGCCCAGTTTCAGTTCCCAACAAATATACTCGCTCCAATTAACGTTAGTACCATCCATGGATACACAGAACAGAGCAAAAATTTTGTAGCTCTCTAAAGAGATGGAAAACACTGCACAAATATTGATTTCCTTCTTCCTCTCTATGTTTTAGGTCATTAAATATTAACACTGCCGATACAGTAATGGTCTACACTTTCACATCAAGCAGCAACTTAAATAATTAATTTGAGAGAATAGAGGATAACTCTTAAGAATGGATAAGCAGGGGGTATCCCTGTATGTCAGGAAGGGTTTCACTTGTGGAAAGCTTAATGGTGGTGATGACAGGGTTGAGAGTTTATGGTTAAGAATCGGGAAAGGCCAACAAGGCAGATATCATGGTGGAAGCCTGCTACAGACCACCCAACCAGGATGAAGAGCCAGATGAAAAATTCTCTGAGCAGCTGGGAGAAGTCTCACAATCCATGGTGCTTGTTCTTCTGGAGGGCTTCAGCTTACCAGATGTCTGCTGGAAGTGCAACACAGCGGAGAGGGAACAGTTTAGGAGGTTCCTGGAGTGTGTGGAAGAGAACTTCCTGCCCCAGCTGGTGAGGGAGCCAGCTGGGGAAGGCTCCTGCTGGACCCGTGTTTGTAACATAGTAGGACTGGGCGGTGACCTGATGGTCAGAGGCTCTCTTGGGCAGTGATCCCAAAATGAGAGTTCTTGTTTCTTGGAGAAGTGAGAAGGGGGTCAACGGAACTGCCACCTTCCAAAGGGCAGATTTTGACCAGATTAGGAGACTGGTTGAAAGAATCCCTTGGGAGCCAGTCCTGAGGGGGTAAGGAGTCCAGGAAGGCTGGATGTGCTTCAAGAAGGAGATCCCAAAGGCATGGAAGCAGGCCATCCCTGTGTGCCCAAAGATGAGCTGGCAGGGACAAGACTGGCCTGGCTGAACAGAGATTTTTGGCTGGAACTCAGAAGAAAACCAAAAAAAAGGAGTTTACCTTTGGAAGAAGGGGTAGGCCACTCAGGAGGGTTACAAGGGTGTTGTGAGGTAATGCAGGGTGAAAATTAGAAGGGATGAAGCCCAACTAGGACTTAATCTGACCACTCCTGTAAAAGAACAAAAAATACTTCTATGAATGCAGTAGCAACAAAAGGAGGGCAGAGAATCTCCCTCCTTTATTGGATGTGGGAGGAAACATTGGCAAAGGATGAGGAAAGGCTGAGGTACTCAATGCCATCTTTGCCTCGGTCTGTAGCAGTAAGACCAGTTGTTCTCCAGGTACCCAGCCCCTGAGCTGGAAGAGAGGGAGGGGGAGCAGAATGAAGCCCCCATAATCTAAGGGGAAATGGTCAGTGATCTGCTACACCACCTAGACACACAAAATATTGTGGGACTGGATAGGATCCACCCAAGGGTACGGAGAGAGTTGGTGAAAGTGCTCACTGAGTCACTTTCCATCATTTACCAGTAGTTGTGGTTAACTGGGGAGGTCACAATTGAGTGGAAGCTTGCAAGTGTGACACCCGTCTACAAGAACACCCGGAAGGAGGATTTGGGGAACTACAGGCCTGTCAGTCTGACCTCAGTGACGGAGTAGGATATGGTCATCTCTAGTAGTACCACATGGCATGTACAGGACATCCAGGGAATCAGGCCCAGCCAGCATGGGTTTAGGAAAGGCAGGTCATGCTTGACTGACCTGGTGAAGTACACCCTCAGTGAGTTTGCAGATGCACCAGCTTGGGTGAGAGTGTTGATCTGCTGGAGTGCAGGAAGGTATTGGAGAGAGATCTTCTGCAGGCTGGATCAATGGGCTAAGGCCAGGTCCTGCTCTTGGGTCACACCTACCCCTATGCAGTGCTACAGGCTGGGGGAAGAGTGGCTGAAAAGTGTCCCGACAGAAAAGGACCTTGGGGTGCTGGNCAGTGGCTCAACATGAGCCAGCATGTGCCCTGGGGGCCAAGAAGGCCAATGGCATCCTGGCTTGTATCAGGGACAGCGTGGCCAGCAGGACCAGGGCACTGATTGTCCCCCTGCACTCAGCACTGGTGAGACATCTCGAATCCTGTGTTCAGTTCTGGGCCCCTCACTGCAAGAAAGACATTGAGGGGCTGGAAAGTGTCCAGAGAAGGGCAATGAAGCTGGGGAAGGGTCTGGAGCACGAGTGTGGTGGGGACTGAAGGAGCTGGGGGTGTTTAGCCTGGAGAAAAGGAGGCTCGGGGGACTGCTCTCCTGAAAGGATGATGCAGCCAGGTGGTGGTCAGTCTCTTCTCCCAGGTAAAAAGCAATAGAACAAGAAGAAGCAGACTCAGGTTGCACCTGGTTGAATATTAGGGAAAATTTCTTCATGGAAAGGATTGTCAAGAAGTGGCACGGGCTGCCCAGGGAAGTGGTGGAGTCACCATCACTGGAGGTATTTAAAAGACATGCAGATGTACCACTTAGGGTCATGTGGTAGGCTTAGCAGTGCTGGTTAATGGTAGGACTCAAATGATCTCAAAAGTCTTTTCCAACCTCAAAAATTCTTAGGATTCTATAAACATCTAATGTGCTTACTGCTTGAGTGAGTAGGGCGAATGGTAGAAATAAGCACGATTGCATGGAAGCCGTAGGGCAGCATTAGCCATAGGGATCCAGAATAATCCCCACAGTCAAGAATGAGCTCTGCGGCTCTTTGCTCCCCTTTCCAGATGGGTTTCCCAGCGTGGATTTCTGTTCATTGTAGACAGGCAGCAGGGGAAGGGGAGGGTGAATATATTTGAGGCCAGAATGTCTGCCACCAAGGGAAGGAAGAAGGAACTACATTCCCAGGTAATTAATTGTCTGGCTTAAGAGAAGGCCGGGCAACTAAGGACCAACATGAAGAACTTTCAATGGAGGTTTAGTAAAACTGCATTGGCTTCCTGTGATGGGTTAGAAATTACTGTGAAACCACATCTTGACAAACCTTTGATTGAACAACAGGTTTTCATTTTGTTATTAGGGAGAGAGTGCAGGGAACATTAAGTGTCTTGAAAGACTGAAACCAAGATATTACCCTAATGCTATTTTACCACACTTCGGTACAGATGTTTTTTTAAATATGTGAGCATTAGCACTCTGCCTTTCTAATTACACAGGCCTAGACTTTTACATCATGTTTAAGAGGTCATAAATTTAGTGTAATAAATCTCAGCTAAAGCATTTAACACAAAGTGTGTTCAGCACTACTTAGAAATTACTTTTAAATGCCACATTTGCAGGGCTCATATATTTCCATGAGATTTTGAGAACATCAAATTATTTCTTTCATATTGTGGGTTTTTCATGCCTGAAGAATACTCTCAAGAAGGTCTGAACATTCAAGGGTGATTGTTCAAAATAATATTAGGAAATAATACGAGATTAATTAATATCTGTCTTCTTCTGCCATGAAATCAGTTCTGCCTGCATCTGAACTGTTGGAGAAACCTCAGTTGCAAGCCTTGAATTGCAGATTACCAGTGATCTTTGCAAGGTTAGGCAAGTAAACATCCACATTCCTTTATGCCTTTGTCTTTCTTGGCCTGAATGTGCAAGCTGACTAAAACAGAGAAGAACATCAGTTGCTGTAGCGTTTTCAAAAGAGGAGATGAGCTCAGGGATTTAATCCTAAAGATATGCACCTAATTTATGACGGCAGACTATGTAGCAGAAAACTGAAATGGGATATTGGCTTAAAGTGTTATGGAGAAAGTCGAGTGTGAAAAGACTTGTTGATCGTATCTGAGCTGCCAACACATTTCCAAGTTGATAAAGAGGGAGGGAAAACAACTTCAAAAAATGCTTCCTTACTGTAAATCAACCCCCTTTTATGAGGTTTAAGACACCCCTGGGCAATCCTTAAGGCTAGCTCACTCTCCATATCTTTGCTTGGTTTCTTCTGAATGAGCAGCAAAATGAATTCGAATCTTCAAGTGATTAATTACTCAAGTCCAAATGATTTTTTTGCTACTCCCTTATAACAATACCCCATATTGCATTTGTACAGACATATTGTGTCCTTATATTCGATGTGTGACAGGAATTATTTTCTCATGAAAATAACACCTTGACAATCCCTAAGATACCAAGTGTTCGTCTTCTGACCCTGTGACTAGATTGATGGATGAAAGAATATTATTTAGTGATTCATTCTTCTGCATTTGCAGGTTAGTTTATAGATGCTTCTGCAGCAGTATTAGAAATTTATTTTGACACTGACTGAGTAGCAAACACAAAGACAGGGAATAAGCCAGTCTCTGAATGAATTAAGTCCAGAGCTTGCAGAAAGAAGTACAGGTTTTGTAGCATAAGCAGAAATCAAATAGTGAATTTGTTGGAGTGCTGGATATTTACTGCATCTCGTCCATTAGCTGTCTTTCTAACATGTCTGGAATCTGCTCAAGGAAGATCTAGGCTGGGCATTCCCTTCCAAGCACTGGAGAAGCATTCCTGCAGTACCAGGGATAGATAGATAGATAGATAGATAGATAGATAGATAGATAGATAGATAGATAGATAGAATTATTTCCTAAGACTTTTCTCAATTCTGATTTATTGCACATAGATAGGAGAAGCCAAAGGAGACACCAAGCCACTCACTGGAGCTTGCAGGAGCACTCCAACTTGGTTTGAAAATGTTCAGCTAAGGAGAACTCCTCTTCCAGCCTCTGCATCCAGACAGGAGTATCTCAAACCAGGACAGAAGGCAAGAACAAAGCAGTGCTGAAGACTTGATGACCATAGTATGTGTTACGGCCAAGTTATTTCAGACAAGTTCTAGTCTGACTCTGTGCCCTAAGGGCTGCCAGCAGTCCCATCAACACTATCTTATCCCTGTTTCTGCCCTGCCGAATTAAGCTTGCAGCTTCCTTCCACACCCTTTTTGCTTTCAGTGTCCTGAGTTTGACTTCATAATTACTTCATGAGACAAAACTTATTCCACAGCAACAAGATAGAGTTTTCTGTAGAGTTTCCCGAAGGAAAACTTGAGAGTGTGTTTGCCTACAGTTATATAAATAGCTTGACCTATTTCAAAAACCATTTTTCAGTTCTTCCAGGCATAAGTGCTCACACCTTCACTTGGGGAGTTTCATCACAACATCCTCTCTGTGCTCTCAGGGTAATTTTTTTTTAAACACCAACACCAGCTTCCATAATAAGGCCTTTATCCTCCATGCTGGGAATGGCAAAATAAACAAAATGTCACTGGTTTGGCACAATAGGCTGTTCGGGCAAAGTTAACCTATTTTTCTTATTCTGGTGTGTAAGAGAGACTGATCCAAAGGCAATCATCTGAGATTAAGTCAAAATGGAAACAATAATATTTCTGCTGAAGCCTACTCAGGCACACAGAATTCCAATATGTAAGGTTTTACACACCTTTCAGCAAAATCAGAGCTGTAAATGTAGATTCTATCACTTTAGAATATCTCTTGTGTTTGTGACATTCCTCAAAAGATTTCTGACTCTTAGATGAATTAAAAAGTGAAATAGGGATGTCCTCTCCTGACATGCATTTTCCTTGCTGCTAAATAAACTTAAGGTCTGCCCAAAAGAATTAATTCTTCTGAAGGTTTTATTATAAAACCAGTGGCAATGATTCTTTATTACTTTTCCCAATACCAGTAACAATGCCCAACTCACTATTCCTTACACAGTAGTAATAAACCTCTTGGAAAAAGAATATTCTTTGAGAGTATTTGAATGATGGCTACATTTTATTTGAATGATAGCTTCATTTATTTCATAGGACACATGCAAATATCTTCAGACACCTCAGAATCCTCTTGTTCAGTAAAGCTTACTTCAATAGCATGAAGAGTAAAAAACAGAAGGCTTGACTAGGATTAGATCTCAGTCTTGTGTCTTCTTTTAGATGCCGTAACTAAGTAATTATTCCAAGGATCTAATTATTGCATCAGCTTTTCAAGTATAATTATTTTTTCATGTTGCAGAATGTTGACATTGTTTAAAGGAAGATGTAACCCATAAATCAAGAATGTGCTTTTAAACTAAACAGTTTCCATTTGAGAACTACTCCAAAATAAGCACTGAATACACTCAAAAGAACAGAAGGAAGCAAGAAAATATTCTAAGTTTATGGAGGTTGTGGCGTCACATTTTAGGCTAAATATACAAGGGATGTTCACTTTCAAGCAGTAAAGTCACAGCCACTAAACATGTTGCTATGAGTCAACAGAGCTGCTGAAACTGGCCTGATACATCCTAGTCTGGAACAATTCTCCAGGTTAACACTTCAGCTCAGCTTAAATTTTCCTTAAGGCAGCCCCACATTCCAACTACATTAATTTACTCTGTAGAGGAGGATGAATAAACCTAAATAGAGTTTTGTTCTATTTTTACTAGGTGGTTTCTGACATCTAAATGAGACTGAGAATGCTCTATTTATGTTAAGAGTACAGTGAACTGAAATATGAGCAGCTCTTAACTGCCCTGATAGATCATCTGGAGAGCTGACATGCTTCACATGAGCCAGTGATTTATTCCCGTAAGTAAACAAGGCACATTAGAGCAGGACACAGTAACAATGAGCACTTGAAAACACAAGACCTTTGGATCTAGCCCAGGGGCCAGGAATGATTTTCATTTAGCCATGCTCTCATGCAGGAAAGTTAAGAACACACACAGGAAGTAATTACAAAAGTCATGACAACTGGGGGGAAAAAAATCTTTTTTGGAGGGGTAACTCCATCTGTACTGGAGAATTTATAAACTTTTGCTACCAACAAGAACCACAGTGCCCTCCAATTGTGAACAAGCAGCAAAGCTGGTGGTGAAAAGGAACATCATACCTTTGATGTCTGATTAGAGATGTGCTGTGCAAAGCAAACTTCTTTGCAGTAATATATTCTCATTTCCAGTCTTTTTGAGCCTGTTAAATCTCTTTCCTCTGCTCACACAGATCTGACCTCTCTGTAGAGATATTCCTTCCCCTGGAAAGTAATCATTTTGTTTGCAGGGGAGGTAGGGAGAATATAAAGCAGAACAGAAAGTGATAATTTCTTTGCACACAAAGTGACAATTTCTTACAGACACTCAAAATAAATATTTTTTTTTAAAAAGACTAAAAACCTATATGGTTTTCTGAAACCAGAAACAGTCAGGAAGGAGGGAGTGAATTTCAAGGTGAAACTCTGTGCTATGCTCTTTATTTATTGGTGTTTGCATATCTGCCATTTCTCTGTATTTTTCCCAAAAGGCATGGCTTTTCATATAGGCTCCTACGCTTGTGCTAAAAAATAATAGTACATGACAGGCAGAAGAATGGAATCCCAGCTCTGCTGCATGTACAACACTGCGAGCAATACTAATATACCAATAGAGCAGACAGCTAGGGTTACCCTGTCCATGTAGTTTTTAATACCCTTTTCCATATGTGTAATTTTTGCTTTTTCCATTCAAAGCACTATACTTTCTACCAACACATTTTCTCTACAATCATAGTGAAGATTCCTCAGCAGTAGAACAGTAGGAGATTTTAGGAAAAATCTCATTACCTTGGAAAATAACTTTTTTCCAATTACTTTGGATAATTAAATACAGCTATCAGCCAAGGACATTCTTCAAAACATCCGTGTTTTCATTGTTTTAGGCATGCACTTACCACTGCATTACAATCTGCTCTGCATTAGCATTGGAGTAGAAAGGATTCCTAGAATTTGACATTTAAAGCGGAGTCTTACTCTACAATTAAATTATTATTCTTTCTCCAATAAGAACAGAAAAAAAACCAACTTCTTTTAACCTGGGGGGTGGGAGGGGATATTGAAGTTTCATTGACCAAAGTCTGAATACTTCTCCAGCCAGGCATCCTATTTAGGGATGTTTGCTCATTACCTCAGACACACACGCTGCATTCCCTGGTGTCATGTGCCCAATTCCAGAAACCATTAGAAAGTCACGAGGTAAGAGGCGCGTGAGTGTGACTGCATAACCCCCCCCAAGCTGGTAGGACACCTTCATGTCTCTGCAGCCCTCTCTTCATAACATCCCTGTGCAGTGTCTTCTGCCTCTGTTCATAAGCCTGGGAATAAGAGCGTCCTGGTCACCTACAAGTTTTGCCAGACAAAGCACTCACGAGTGGGGGTCAGAGAAGGACCAGCTGGCTACTAGCACTGAGCCAGTTTTCCTTGCAGCTCTCTGGGATACACAGCTTTGTTCAGCTCTGCCGGGCTTTTCAAGCAATGTGTGAATATAAGGCTGCGCTCCTGGTGCATCCCGGGAGCAGCCACTGTAGCAGCAGCTAACAGATAACTGTAGACAGGCCCAGGACTCGAGGCCATAGTCTCTTCAAGGAAGGGAATTTCAAACACTTCAGCCGACAAGGGCTTGTTCTTTCCATCTTTCCTGCTGCAGCAGGACCAAGGTAACAATGCTGCGTAGCTCCCCTAATACTCTGCAATATATTTCACCCAGCAACTTTTGGGCACTCATTTTGCTGCAAGTAATAATGAGCAAAGAGTCATATGGACTATAAAAAACAACCAGGAAAGTGTTATCTGTGGTGAAAAACAGGGGTTTGCATGGAATAACAGTATTTCCTTTCTTGTTATATCTAAATGTTCTCAAAAATGAACTGCCTTATCTTTTCTCAAAGTGATCACAAATATTTTGCTCTGTCCAAGTATATCTCTTACTAGTTAAGCTTTCATTCCAAGATCAGGAAGTTCTTTATCTGAAGTGAAATTTTGTAACTGAAAAGCACAGGAAAAGTTCCATAAAACTATCTTAGGGTTCAAGCAGTGAGTGTTCCTGCTTCTCAGATAAGTTATCCTTTATAAACTTGAAAATTTTGTTCTCCCAGCGTTTTAAGTAATGTTTAACTACTTAAATCCCACGCCAGTGCTCTCAGCAGCCATAATGGAAAAAAAACCCAAACCCACCAAAACCAAAAACCAAACAACAACAACAACAAAACCCAACCAACCAATGAAAGCTAATCCACTGAGGTTTTATCATTGTTCATTTGTGTTGTAAATGTTTCTGACACTATTCCAACCGTGGAGCAAAATTAGCAAATAGGTAAAGTAAGACATTCTATAGCTAATATTTCAGTTTTTGTTGCTATTAATGTGATGGCACCGACTAGGTCAATATTTGGTTTGTTTGAAAATACTGCAGCTATTTACATTTCTGCTGGACATGCCACATGGAATCTTTAGAAATGTGTCTGATTTTCTTCCTTATGTCTAACAAATGGGACAGAGATGGAGGGGAGAAGTTTTGTGTTTACAAACCCATTTTCATTGTAAGTTGAATGCTTGGTGATGATTCATAAACAGCTCTAATAAAGTTCTCCCAACTCAAGATCTAGCTACATAAAAAAAGACTACTTGTTTGACTCTCTGAATTACTGCTCTTAGAACAAGGCCACCTGGGGATAATGAACAGCTGATTTAATTTTTAATCAGCATTTAAAAGCCTTTTAAGTGGAGCTCATTTTCATTAGTTTAAATAAAGAACACCTCGAAAAGTGAAAGGTCATTAAACCTCTGGAAGTACATTCATGCCAAGATTTCAGCTAAACATAGGTCCTTTTAACAGGGCGTCAAGGGATTTATTAAATATAATGTGAACAATTGCTTATTTCTGTAGTCAAACAGAGCCTCATAAAGGGATCTATTTTCTCATCAATGCCTTACACAGGGAATTGCTCTATTTTGAACTCACCTGTACAGTCTGAAAGCATTCATGTATAGACCCCAGTGCACAAGGTATGCAGAGCTCAGTTTCGGTGACATCTGGGAAGCCTCTGGACATCACAGGATTAGGTGCAGTGAGTAGCATGGCTGTAAGAAGGACCCAGCTGCTTGGCAAGAAGGAATACTTTGCATCTTAACACTTTGGTATGAGACTTGACCATTTTTAAATTTGCAGCCAGGTTCAGCAATTGTGAGCCAGTTGTACATGCTTGGCCGTGCATCTTTTTTACCCTGCCAGTTCAACCCAGGCTACTGGGCTGGCCTTCCATACTACAACTGTTTTACTTTCCTACAGAGCAGATTTCTGTCATGAGTCTGACTTGAATTTCCTGCAGATTTTTAATAAAACATTGTCAAGCGTAAATAAATATAGGTATAATCAAGGATTGGAAAGTCTGCTCAGTAAATGGGGCTACTGTGAAAAGCACTAGGCTCAATTCCCCAATTTCATTCTCAGGTTTGTTCCATTCTCAGAGCAGTCAGGGAATTAATTTTTTTTTTTAACTAGCCTGTAAACATATAATAGAACATTACTTATTGCTTCAAGCTGGGAACTTTAGCTCCTGTGATGCTCATTTTTCACAAACAATCAGCGAAATGAATGAGATTGAAGACACATTTAGAATTATTCAGGATATTAAACATCACAGCCAGAAAAAGCTACCAGATTCATGCTAACTGCACAATGCTGTTCCTTTTTGGGAAATTCATGCTGAGCAGAAGAGGATACAGACAGTAAAAAGTCACACTACCACATCTCTTACCAGCCGTAAGATCTAGGTGAGGAATACCAAAAAATAGCCACAGGCCCTGGGAAAAAAAGCCCAGCTGAGAGGGAGAGAAAGAGAGAGAGAGGCTGGGCTTTACAGAGACTTTCCAATATCCTCAAAATTTTGTACCAAGTCAGAATCAAAAAAATTACTCCTAGCCTCCTCACTAACTGAAAGAAAAATAGTTTCAAAAGCTTCCGCTTCAAGGAAGATTTAAAATAGCACCTCTACCTCCTGAAGAGCTTGGGATTCATCTAAATGTACTGGATTTTTAGTGTCCCTGGCAATTTCTCAGCTAAAGTGTTGGTTCTTATCTTGACAATTCTTTTTGTTGATGTGTAACATGGACTAGGAATCCCACAGGGAGATGGCGAGTCTCCTGGATAAGCTCACTTCAGAGTTAGCTCGGGGCACTCAGAATGCCTCAGTGTTATGTTGTACTCATCCATTTTACCTTTGACTCCTTTTGAGTTCAACAGTCCTATGGTTTGTTTCAAAAAGCTGAATTTGACCCCTCCATTCATAAGTTGTATCCAAATCCATCTGAATTTCAGGTTTGGGATGGCGCATTGTACACTACATGGGTGTGTGAAATAGAATTAAGAGTCTGAGTGAATTTCTACATGATAGGAATGGAACAATCTCTGTGCCTAGGTTTTCCTGTCAGAAACATTAACCTCACTTTCCCACCCCAACCTATTGGATGTCTTAACTGTCTCTTTATGCAGGAGACAGACCTCATGAAAATTAATTCCCCATAATCACTAAGGATTTGAGGCTGTAGATTTGCTAAATGAATTCACACATTATAACTCAGGTTTTCCCTTTAAATCAGCTTTATAGTGTTCCTTCCTTAAGAATAGATAAGCCTAGTGAGGCTGACATGTTTTTAAGTACAGGGAAAGTCACAGGGGCTGCATGCCTGTGTGTGTGCCTCAAGCACACTGGTTGACTGCTGCTTTGGGAGATGTTAGAACAGCTGCTAGTTCTCCTGAAAGGATCAAGCCACCTTCAACAGTTATTATTGATACATTTCTTTTTCTGTAACACAGAAATAGTAAAAACTCCATATTTACATTCTCTTGGGTAGCAATCCAATCATATCAACTTCTGGGATAAAACACGGGGAACAATAGAGAAGAAGTGGCAGTTTCACAGTTTAATACCAGAACTGCTATTCTAAAAGTTAGAGATTATAATGCTCTGGTTCCTTACATGCTGGCTTTTATCTGGTTTTGGAATAATATGCCATATATTTCTATCCAACAAGTCACAATAAAATTATTAAGTATATCATATGTAGGAATTAACACAGGACTTCGATCTTTTCCAGGACATACTCAGGAACTGCCATGGCAGAAAGATAACACACAGTTGACTGCTTCCAAATAGGGGGAAAAAAACCTCCCAGAATTAAAAACTTCTGTTTTAAATTAAAACAAGGGCTAGGTTTCCAAGGGCATGTGATCATTAATTTATAGAGGCCATGGTTTGCTTATCAGGTGACATTAATGGAATCACTGACCTGTATCAAAAGTTGCGGAAAGAACGAACTTAGGTTCTTTGAAACAAACAGATTGGTTCCATGCCTTGGTCACAGAGACTACCCTAGCTTGTTTTCACCTGAGATGTGTCCATACACAAAATCCTTGGGGACATTTCCAGGAATCTCTGGCTACAAATGGTGTTTCAATCACTGCAAATCTGGATGAAAAAAAACCCAAAACAACCAAAACCAACCAAACAAAAAAGCCACCAAAAAAACCCCTTTAAAAGCCCTTGATAATACGAATAACAAAACCTGTCCATTCTTGAATAGTAACACCACACATAAACGTTTTCTAGCTCTAAGAAGATGATCACTTGGATGTCAGGAATGACCCACACTTCTACCACCAGCTGTCACTTTTGTATAGAAGCTGAACCGTATTTCTCCAGAAAACAAACCTGGGTAAATGTTAGTTATACCTGATGGGTCCTCCTGCATTACTATTAAGGAAGACTCTCTAAGGTATCTAAAATTGGTCCGCTCACAAGGTCCACTCAGGAAAAGGAGAAAACATTTTGTGTAGATCAAATAAAGGGTACAATCTATGGACGGAAGGTTAAGAATGACAGGTCCTATTTGTAAGATGTGCTGTCCTTTCAGTCAGTACCCAGTGCTGTGGTCGCTACAAAATACTGCAAATCCAGCCTTGCACTTCACTCAGATTAGCAGGAAATGTACAAAAAACTCCACTCATCCCTAGAACAAAATACAAACTGTAAGATCTGCAATCACTTCCATGTGAAAACTGCCATGTGCTAACAGGCAGACCTTACTTAGACCAGTTATTTGAATAATAGCTATTATATCAGCGTGGAACAAAGGCAGTGATTTTTTCAGGAGACATTCTTTGTTTTATTAGTTGGGTTAATTTTAAACTCATTGTTAGAAGCATAAGAGAGAAATCTTCTGTTAAAATATGCCAATTTGAAGTTTATGAAGTGAAAAAAACCTATCCAACACTGTTGATTCTTTGTTTAAATTATTTCCTTTTAAATAACACCTTTGTTTCTGTTTACTCTTGAATGGACAGACTAGTCAACTGGAAAACCAAGTAAATGCTGCTTGAAAGTCTGCAGGCTTCATTTGTTAAAACTGACTTTTGATATGATGACAATTTCTGTTTTTATACATTGAGAACAGCTTCAGAAACTGGGACAATGAGGTCCACTCTAATTTATAAATTTTACATAATTTCCAATGTATTCATTGGAGGATATGCAGTCTTTCAAAAGCCATCCTTCAACTATAAACTTTTGGATAAAGAGTCCAGTCAAATGTCTTTTTTAAAATTTGTTCACCCCTGTGAAGAATCAAGTGGAAAGTATTATAGAAAATATCACTCACAGTAAAATCAATGAGATATACCTGCTAAATGCCTGTAAGGTCCATTTATTTCATAGGCCTTCAAGCAAAGTCAAACCCTTACCAACTCTGGAACTTAAAATTTTTTTTCCCCTAGATCTTTGGATACAAGATAAGGTGGTATACAGAAATCTCAGCTGAAAATAATTTCCAACTAGATAATTCCTAATGTTCACTTATAAATACCAGTTAGGTGCTTCAAAATATCCTCACTGCTTTTATTCTCTTGGTTAACATTTTGTTTATATTACTGTATTATCTGAATTACAGAGCTGTTAAAGATTAACACTGAAACTGTCTTGGAAAACAAGTCTGACTTCATAAATGTTGTTTAAGGATAGTTAATCCTAAAATATCTCCATTAGTTAGTTTACAAACCTTTTGAACAAAAGCCTAATGTAATCCAAGTTAATTGCTCCAATTATTCCATGAACAGGGACCAGGTGCCTTTTCGTATGTTAAATTAAATATTAATGTATTTATTTCAATTACTGTTCAAGGTCTAATACTCTCTTAGTATAGTAAGAACTACCAGAACTTTCTGCCTCTCTAAAGCATAAATGCCATATATATCTTTATACACAACTGTAGAGAAAGCCTTAGCACAAACAGAAAATATCTTGACATAAGCATCATAATAAACCGGCAGGATCTTCTTCATGGTATTAGAGCTTAAAGGGGGAAATTATTTATTCCTGCAATAAATCAGAAGCAGAATTTCATAACCCTTGATCCTCATCAGTTTTATGACAGGTATTAGATAGAGGAAGTTCCTGTGAGTTTTGCAGTGCAACCTTTTCATACAGGGAGCTTCCAATATACCTGAATCAGAAACAAGAGCATGTGGTAATCAGTGGAAAGCATGAAGGAGGCAGGTGAGAGAGAAAAACAAATAAAGAGCGGTGATGATGTGAAAATAAATTTTCCATGGCTTTGCTGACTCTTGTGAATACTACTTGAGGAGGCTTAATAGGCAACACTTTGCTTTTTGTGAAACAGTTTTGGATGGCAGCTCTTAAATGCAGGAAGTCTTAACAGCTGCCAAGCAACATTACCTGATATTTTATTATCATGTGAGATATCACCCCTGACGTGCCGATGTGATATGAATGGCATGTCACATCAGTCTGAGGTAATCTTAAAGTGTGTCCCACTCCATTTGGGGAGCAGATACAAAAGCAGGTAACAATGAAATCAGGGATAAGCTGGGGATGTGCTAACGCTGTTGCTTTCTTTCCCGGGTGGACGTACCAGTGCTAGGGTTTAGTTTGCACGCAATTTTCTGTAGCCAAAAGAAAATGAGGACTCTCCAGCACTGAAACAGTTTCCTGGTCCTCTGTCAATTTCTAGGAAAGAAGAGTCATCATGGAAATGCAGATAGAGAGTTAATGATTATGAAATTTCCTTGAACAATTTCACTGGAGCAGATAAGTGCCACAGAAAAACAGGATGTGGAAATTAATTAGAAACTGACTAAAATGTAAAATAACCCCATTTGTAGAAGCTGTACAAAACTGATGCAAGGAGTTCTGATTAATGATTAACTACTATTTCAAAAAACAGCACTATAATAAAGTGCAAGCAGTTTCAAACTGAGAATAAAAAACAAAAATAAAAATCAAAGCTCCTCCTTTCTACAGAAACTTTCTGGTTTGAACTAAAAATAAACAACAGTACTTTCCTTCTCTGCCATTAAAGCCTGACTGACAGTGGTTTGACGTTTTTAAAGGCCCGAGACTATGTCTGCCAGTCAGACTGTAAGAAGACATGAGTTCAAATTTTTCAGAAAATGATTTGGCTTTTCAGAACTCCCTGTCTCTGACGGCCATATGTACAGGGCTGTGAAATATATCCTTAGTTTGTGCTACAAAGACTTACACCAACCACCTTTAAATAAAGGCACCCCCTGGGAACAAGAGAACTGGAAGATATCCCTGAAAATATCCCCATAATTATTTTGGAGAATTAATATTAAGGAGTTAAACCATGGGGAGGTGCAGAACCAGAGTAAATGGAAATGCTGCACAATCACAACCTAATCATGGCAGAAAGCAATCTGCACACAGCTGGCATAGCATGGGGTGCCTGTGGGTGGAGACAGGAAGGAGAGCTGCTGACATTTGTCAGTCCTCCTAATGAATTTGTAAGCTATATTAGGAATTTCAGAAAAAATTCAGCAAAATTGACTCGTCAAAGTGGTATCAACAGGGCAAATGCATGCTATTTCTCTCTAAACATCCATGATTTGCAAATTTCCAATGAATCCAATACAGAGTTCCTACAAATCCTCCCTAGGGCCACAACAGTTGGCTGGGGACATCAAAGATTTCTGGCTCCAGGGCAGCCATGGAGGTCAGGCTTCCAAGTTGGCTGTCACAAGGTTGGCAGCTGTGTGGACTGAGTCTCCTAATCATGGTGAGGAGTGTAAACACTTGTACAGCCCTTGCTCCTCGGTACAACTTTGAAGTGTGTAGCCTGGAGTCTTTTAACACCCTTTAAATGGCCTTCTCAGAGTTGGAGAGGTCACAGTTTGCAAAAGTTTCCAAAACTTAAAGACAGATCTCTCAACCACAGTGTATTGAGAACAATAACCAGTTGCAAAATAATCATATTTATGGCATATTCCAATACACGTGGTTTTTGTGCATTTTATTTCCAAGACATTGTGCTTTGACCTGTTAAAAATTGAGGTAAACATGACTTTCAGGGAAAAACTGGAAAAAACCATCCAGAGTCTTAAGGAATCAAGCTTAAATAGAAAGGAAATGCTTTTTCATTATTTCCTGTTCACACACTCATCCAGCAGCAGTGAATGCTGGAAAAGTCAGGCCCTTTTTCCCTACCCAATCCCAGCCATGCATGATACCCAGGTTTAGTCCATGTAACATACTGAATGAAACTATGAATTAAAAAATATCCAAAGAAAGTCTTTTACATAAAAACAAACCAACCAACCAAACAAAACCCCAAACCCCTTGTTTCCACTGTAGTAACTCCTGCCATTGGCTTATTTTTATGCTTCTAAGGTTTTTTAAAAATGATGTATTTACAGTTGTAAGTATTTGGCAAGCAGATTATATATCCATGCAACACACTAACAACTGCTTGAAAGTGTTAATTATCTTCTTAATTTTCCTTATAATCCAGGGTGCATGTAACCCGGAACATAAACACGTTAAGCAACGTGTCCAGGAGGAAAGATGCTGAGCTTTTCTTTCACCAAGAGTCAGGCACAGGTGATGAAGTTGTAACAGCAGTAGGACTGTCAGTGTGGTTCAGATGAAATGCCTCTGTGTTCTTACAGGTTAAGCAGTTATTTTTACCAGAACAGAGTTGCGAAAATGAGTGACACCATTGTTTTTCCTGTATTTTCCTGCAGGGATAACATACCTGCTACTATAAATTCAGACAAGCAGAAATGGAAAATAGTTTCTACCTGTATCAGTGCAGCATCTCCTTACTAGGAATTACCTACTCTGTGTAAGCAGTAGGCAAAGGAGAGTATAATTTTAAGGGAAATAATAAATTGTCACACACAAGGTACTGCACAGTCCTCTTGTCTACCTCCTAAATGTTCTTTTCAAGGAAATCTGCAGGGTGCCTTATGATGAATTCGTTGCAAAGATTGCATTCCCTTCATCTTCCGCCTGGGTACCCCTTGCTAGTTGGTGGTCAGGTGCAGAATGGCTGAAAGTATTGCTCCAAAAACTAAATAACAGTCATGGCCATGAATTTCAGTTGGTTGATACAGTTCTCATGGCATTACACAAGACCAGCCCTCATTGAAAGGCCAGAAAACACTGTAATTTGTGGGCTATATGCCTGCCTGTGCTATCTCCTATATCAATGTAACTCGTGATTCATATTGCATGATGATTCTGTAAATAGAATAATATAAATATAATAATAAAACAGAACACCAGGTGCAATACCAAGATGTCCTAATTCTGGACTTGTTTGCAGTAGTATAAAATGGATGTGACTTCACTGAAATCAACGGAGGGAAGATCATTTGATATCTGAGGAGAGTTTAGCAGAATTTTACTCTCTCTTCCACAACCAAGAGAGTGAGCTAACAGAACTTTTCTTAAAGCCAAGAGGCATGACTTCTCTACCCGGTGAAAAACTATGCAATCTCCTGAAAACGGAGGTGTTTCTATGAGTAAAGCTCTGTAAGGAACTTGAATAACACCAACTTGATTTATTAAGCCAGTAGTAAGTGGCTACTTTTATTGTGGGACACTGGGTACCCACCACCAAAGAAATTAATGTGGGTTTCTCTCTCCTTTCCTGAAAATGGCCTGAAGACCAAGCAGTATGCAAAGAATCACTGCTCCCATCACTAATTTGTGTAAAGGTCATGACACAATGTCTTGACACTCCAATTATCTGCTAAGTTCTCCCTTAATAAAAAGAGTTTAAGTAGATGGAAAATTTTTCTTTCATTACATGAAATCAAATATTTTATGATACTGCTTTGATTACAACCAGTGAGAGAAGCAGAGAGTAAAATCATCCTGAAAGCAATGGTTTAATTTAAGGACAGTTTCATCTCAGACTTCTAGGGTTTCTCTTCTTTCCACTTCTAAAGAAACACCAAAAAACGCATATTTGCCCATCTGTTAAATTGCAAGTGGGTTTTGTTTCTATGCAAAATTTATGTATTATACACACGGAAGTCCAGTACATGATTTGTAAACGCAATTACATCTTCATTAGATGTTTTTGTTGGCATGAGTCTCCTGGAGAGTTCAGAGGGATCTGATCCGTTCCTGATACAATGTGTCAGCCAAAGGCATGTAAGCGGACAGACTGATGCCTGCAAATGTGTATTTAGGGCAGGACTGCCTGATTCCATGTGTGTGCGCACTGGTGTACGAGTGTGTGTGCAATGAGTTTTGTCAGTATGAATAACACTCATATGTGAGAGGAATTTTGTTCTGGCCAGCATAGCATAAAGTATATTGATACACAAAAAGTGTTCCTACAAGATAGAATCTAAGATAAGCCATTGGCTTCAATGCTGTTGAATTGCTCCAGCATACTTTAAGAGTTAAGCTTACTAATAAAGACAGACAGCCCTAAATTCAAGTCAAATCTCACTATTCCTTTATTAGCAATATCAGATCACATGTACTCTCTAGGAGAATACCATAAAAGCAGTCCTATTTTTAAGAGAAAATTTCAAGGTGCCTTTAAATAGCAGAAATATCCTCATATATCCTTCTAATAATTTTAGTTAAGCATTTGAAGTTTAGCAGAGCCTTTGCAAATCCTTTCCATCTCTTCTGTTAAGCTTTCAATTCTTACTACAGCGGTGCAGTAGATGTTGGGCAATGAAATGTACCGCGGTTTCAAAGTATCACAGTTTACCCTCCATGCATATGCTTCACATAATATAAATAAATGATCAATTTTTAAACTGCCAACTTTCTCACGTGCTTAGCATTAAAACTGAGCAACGATGTAGGCCATCCAGAGTACTGCTTTATACTTCAAACACCTTTCAGTACAGTCACATCATACGTTTTATCTGATTATTACATTAAAAAAAAGTGAGTATGAGCACTCAGAAATGTGCAGTAAAAGGTCTTGGGGAAGGTTGCTTGGGTCACCTCACTTCTCTGAGCACATCTCAGTAAAAGTTAAAATATCAATATAGCCACACATCCTTTGCATTCAAGAAATGGTTCTAAAATGTCAGCAAGTAGCACTTAAACATATCTATTTTCTAGTTTCTTCTGGTGCAATGGTACTGTTTAGATGAAGAGGTTCATACTGAGGCAATAGTGTACACGAATAGACTCAGGAGAGGCAGAAACTGTAACCTGGTCACAAAGGTAGAACGAAAGGATGGCACTCTGTGTTGGCCTGGAACTCAGGGTATGTTCTGCCTTCATGATGGAATTCTTGTCAGTTGGTCCCAGACCTTTTTTTTCACACCTGGCTCTAGCTCTAATCCATGCTGCTTATCTCCTTGTTCACTTCTGGGCTGCCCTGCAGAGCAAGCTGTCTGGCTCCTCCCGAGAGCAAGCTGCAGCACAGAGCAGCTTCCTGCTGGGTTAGCTCTAGCTATGAAGTAGGAAGCTTGGACATGGACCACATCTGTGGGTCTCCCCTCCCTCAGCACAAATCCAACAGCACTCAACAGGCAGTGCTGTCACCTTGCAAGACTCTAGAGGCGCCTTCAGCCTGCCTGAGGATGTGCAGCCTGAGCTCTCCGTGCCATGCGATGGAAGAGTGTTCTGGCTGCTGCAGTAGATGTCTTGGAGCCCTTGACAGAAGAACTAAGACAACAATGCAAAGGGCCAGATGAGTGTCACATCAGACTCAGTGAGAGTTCCAGCTGAGTTCATGTTCCATAACCTAGGAAATGTTAACCTCAGCATGAGCTGACCCATGTGAGCTGTCCCAGTGACCGAGGCTGGCTTCCCTGGAGAAGCACAGTATGTGCCAGCTTGCTCAGCCTCTGAGCTTCATTCCTCATTTATGAAAGAGAGACCATTTCTCTTCTGCCTTTGAACAGCCATAGTGCTACTGACAGCTCACATGTCTAAGGCAACATCACATGTGAGCCACTGTCTGTTTCTGTCTCCAACTTCATCTTCTGAGTAGAGCCTTGGGCAAAGCTGAAGTCTAAAGGTGGTGGTTTTGGGTCAGATGCTGCACCATGCCCTCTCATTATACCCAGTGCAAGTGTGGTCTCAGTCAGGAGCACTGGATGGGGACGTGCAGAAATTTATGTTCAACCCTGCTCTTACTCCTCTTGGTTTTGATTCCATTAGTATTCACCATCCACACAGCATGTATCATAGGTGACTCGAGTAAAATATACTGCTCCCAGAGGAAGTTCCAATGCCCTTGAATTTAGCATAACTTCCTCAGTTGATTTAAGAAGGCACTGCTCCTCACTGCCAGTTCTGAGCTCATGACCATTACTGTTCCTAGTGCAAAGGCAGCAGAAGGGACTCTGTGGCTGAATCTCTGCCTTCCAGACCATGAAATTTGTTTTGCACTGGGAGTTAAGACACATGATCCTCTTCCTGCTTTTCCTGCTTCAAGTTCAGTAACCTCCGTCAGAAGGTGAGGTGGAGAACAGAGACGTGTCTTAAACTGTCCCTGGAAGATTTATCATTGTGAGCCCAACTGGGTCCAAAATCTGTCATGTTATGAATTAGGCAAACTGTGCTGTCTGTCTTCTCCCTCTGGCCCTACCTCTAAATGTAAAAAAGTGCTGTTCCCAGTATTCATGATTGTAAAATTTAAATAGACCAAGCTAGGAGATTTATCTTATCAAATGTTTCTTGTGTTACAAACTTAATTGCTCTCAGGGCTCTCAGTACCAGTGGCATACAGAATCCTTTTTCTCCCCAGTGAAAGATGGTGTTGCTGTATTGTGCAAGCACTCTGAATACACAGGATGTCCTTGTTAAGAGAAGACAGTTGTGATGTATCTACATTTTGAGGCTTGGAATACAAATTCTCTTTTGTCTTTTACCATTGTTCTTTGATTTTGAGAGTTCTTTAGAGCTGAGAATTCTAAGAACTGTTGCAGCTGCTTTCTTGCCGAATTACTGGATTGTGTGACAAAGTCATGATTTGGCACTTCAGGTTTTGACTAACCATGAAAGAAAACCTGAGTTAAACTAGATGAGGAAGCACTAAATAAAATATGGCCAAGACTGTACTTCAACAGCAAACCCCCAGCCCTACATTTTCCATCTAGCTAAGTAGGAGGCAGCTGTTTATTCCTGAAGTGCAATTTCACCAGAATAAATAAATCCAAAAGCTGGACCTTCATTTGGAATGTTAATTAATTCTAAATAAAACACCTCAGCAGTATGAGAATTGATCAAAGAAGCTGACTGTGTCAGAAAGTTTGTGTGAAAGAGGAAGAAAAGACTGGTAGTCCATTTAGAGAAAGGATGGAGGTGCATCTAAACTTGAAGAAAAAGCTAAACATTTTTTCTGAGTATTCTTTTCACAAACAATCTTATTTCAGTGGCTGATTTAAAAAATGTTAAACAAAGCTGCTTTGTTTGCAACCCTATCCTTAGATCTGGATCGGACTCTGCCAGATACATGAAATATAAGGCAGAGGCACAAACCAGCAAGTTTGAGGGGAGATTCTTAAGAAAAAGCAAGCAGTAAGCTAGCAGAAGTCCTAAAGGTGAAATAGATTTTAAAATGTCCCCTCTCTAAGCTCAAACCCTTTCAGAACTTGTTCAGATTTGTACTGAATGTTATCTACACTTCACACACCTAAAGTTGTCTCAAAATGCTTATTCAGGGCTCAGGTACCTTTTTTAGGTTCTTGCTTTGAAAATGAGAGGAATTTGGCTGTCTTTAGTCTATTTTGATATATTTAGAGTTTCTGTTCTAAGATGAAAACCTGACCCAAAGATAACTTTTATAGGAAGGACTACCTTGACTACAGCCTGCTCAGCATGCATCAACAGCAGCTGACCTGCAAAACAGGAAGGCCTGAGCAGTAGGGTCCAAAAGCATCATTTTCATTCTTGGACTGTGTTATTTCCTCTCTGAATGAACACTTTTAAACTTGCAATTACTCAATATAATCTCTAAATCAAATGCATTTACTTGCAGATGTGACACTAATCCTATTTATATCTTTTGGAGCATTTCTTTTTACTGGATAAAAAATGCAATTGAAGTGTTTCAAGACAATAAAAATGTGCTATTAATAATGAATTGTGCTAAAAACATACTCTTCATTGTTATCACTTGAGCATATCACTTCATATGAGAATATCAGAGACACAGGCAGTCCTCCAAGTTATCTACTGAGTCCTGTCCAAATGAGAAAAAGACTAGACCATTGTGACATGAATTTTTCATTGTCTCCATTTTTATTCTCTACACTCTTTTCATCTCTAACTACTTGTTCAACTATGTTCATTCAATTACCGAAATCCAGCTGGTTGAAACGTATCCAGTTGGGCTGTTTCATCTTTTGAACTTCTTTTTCAGAGAGGTCTTTAATGACTTTAACTGTTGTTCTTGCAAGTCTCACACTCACACTAGATAATGCAAGATTATCTTTGCAAAACCTATCTACAAACTTGAATCAAGTTCAGTTGTGTACAAACTTCCAGGAGGTGAAAATGCACTTCTTACACAGTGAGAACACTCAGCATTCATTTGCTACTCTAATAGCATCTCAAAGGCTTTAAAAACCCTCTTAAACAGAACCAGATGTTTACAGAAATTCAGATGGATGTCCAAATGAAATTATCTTACTCCCTTCCCCTGAACTCCCTTTATCCATTAAATAATGCATTGAAATGGAAATATAGAGCATGCAATGACTGACAGAATTAAACAGGGAGCAGATGAAGGGAAAACTTAATTACTTGTGTATTTATGGCCGTTTTGGGGGGGGTTTTTTTGTTATCAGTCTCTCTTAATCACATTCTATACTATGTATTTTGATCCCGAAAATATATGTTTACTAATCACAGTTTCTTTAACAATCCTTTAAACACTGGTTCTTTACTTTTGTTTATATTCTGCAGTAACCAGTCTTCTGGTTTTTCTTGTGGGGCTAATAGGAAAAGGCCCAGAAAAGGAGGAAAATCACTCTTACGCATTGCCATGATACCCATATCTGTGGAAACCAAAGGTTCCACGAGGACAAGTCTCCTGATTCCAGAGAACTACTGCTGTTGTGGAGATGTGTTGTGGCAGACGATCCTGGGGGAAAAATGTCCCTACATCATCTAAAATGCACATAGCATTAAAGCACATGGTGGTTTTTGTTCTTCAAATAGTAGAACACATTGTCCTCATCATCAGTGAAATTACTAAAGCCATGGTAAATTGCAGAGATCCAGTTCATGGTTCACAAACGCAAGCATTACTACAGCGAGCAATTGAATCAAAGGGAAATTGGCATTGTCTCTTTAGATGTGTAATCAAACAAGGCTCCTCATGCCATTAAAGGCCATTGGAATTGGCTGTGACATCATATTCTACAAATATGAACCAATTTGAATTTAAAAAAAAAAGGAAAAGAAGGGAGTTCATTTTCTTGGAATGCACTTCAATTTTCTCCTCTGTTCTGAGTGAAATCTCAACTGGATTCAATCTAACTGCACAAAGAGGGTTAACCCTCGCCTGTCTGTTGAAAGAATGTGATTTGTTTATGTAAATGCCAATGACCTCTACCTTTCTAACATCCAGTTGGAAATATTCTGCAGAAATACCTTTATTATGGAGCTGATTCAGCTCAATAAATTCTGCCAGTGTCTGCCTCAAGTGTTTAGATGTGGCTGCCCCGAACATACCGGGAAAGAGTGTAAGAGGAAAGTGAGCAAGCCATTTCATCCGAAGCTTAATGTGATTTCCAAGCCTGACAGCAATGCAGAATGTTTGCAATCTATTCCATGTGCTTTATCACCTATATATACACACGTACATGTGCATATATAGGTATACACAGATATATGTGTAAGTGCTCACGGAATATAGACATTCTCTGTTCAGCTGGTTTAATCATGATGTTTTAATATGAGTGCAGATTATAACCCACAGGACGTTACAGGTCTCTGCCACGCACCTTTACTTCTTCATGGAAGCTGATAGGAAATCAGCTGAATTACAAAAAAACCCAATGCTTTCATAATGTTCATCTGTGTGCACTGCTACCATGTAACACATGGGCTAAGCATTCACCTGCACAGCTGCTTTCATCACAATAGCAGCAATGTGGGCCAGCATCAATTCTCTAACTGGGCAGTAGAGATGTTAGTTGCTCACAGGCTGATAGAAGCAACCCGGAAAAACAGCAAAAAACCAAAATCCATGGTTTTTTGCTTCTCAGTTCCTTTAAATAGACCCATGGCTCATGTTGGCCATTGTTTTTCTTCGTAGTTCCCATGACCAGCAGTGTGGGAACTCAGTTCAGACCAGTGGTCTGATGCAGCTTGCAGGCTGATAACAGAAGATTTACAAAAGTAGGAATATTGGCAGAAGGTTTGGGGTTTGTTTTTTGGTTTTTTTTTAATCTGTTCTCTTTCTTTATGCTGGTTCTTGTTTCAGCTTTGACTAATAAGGAACCATATCAGTTCCCCAGTGGAGGGATCACTGAACTTTGCTAGTAGGACAGTCCCTGTATGGTGAAGACCATTGAGTGCTCCTGGTACACACTTGGCAATAATGATATTTACTTAGTACAGGTACAAACAGAGAGAAATTCTGATGGATCAGTGCTCTCAGAACCTCAGATTCCTGGTTTAAGATGTATTTTATGCCACTGCCTCTTTCCTGCCCTGCTCCCACTAAATGCAGTGGAGATTCTGTCTTTAATCTCACTATATGCAAGATCATTCTCTCCATTTAACTGTGAGTGTTTTTCAACAAACTCTCTGCCTACAGCCCCATTATCTTCAGTGGGGATCACACGGAGCTTATCTGCAATACAGGACCTGTTGCCAATAATCAGTGCTGGCCAACACAGAGCAATTGCTCTCATTAAGACTTCAGCTCACAAAAGGAAAGTAGCATCCTAAACTTCAAGAAGCTGAGGTATCACAGCAGTGAGAGCAGAATGAGAGCAGATAGAAGAAATCCCTTTGAACAGAGCCCTGCTGCAGCAATTACCTGTCTGACAGGAATGTTACTTCATTAAGCAAGAAATACATCAAGGCTATTATCCTCTGAGTTCTATACCATAATTGAAATAGCTGCAGAGGTATTTCTTTTGCTATCTGATAGATCTGCTTTTATAGCTGCTGACAGGAATTCAGTTGGAATGAATAGCTGTAAATGTAGAATGTACAAAAGAAGTGTAGCTCCACACAGTGCGCTAATTTCTTCATTACTCTTCAAGCACCTTAAGGATAAATGACATTGAACGCTCAGATTCTGAAATGTGTTAAACATCCCTGTAACTCTCCCAGGCATCACTGATTTCACTAATAACAAGTTATGCTAATTGCCCTGTGCGCAATGAGGACCAGATGTCTCGGTACTGAAGGTTACAAACATTAGATGGTACTAAGGCAACTCACTTATTTTGGTCATGTTGCTTCTCAAAATCTGATTTTAGCCCATGGAATTCACCTCTCCAGGATGCCAAAACCAAATGTTGTCATAAAGGCTGGATTTAATTTTGTTTTTATTAAAGCCATGTCAAAGTTAGAACTAGCATTTATGTGTATTTGTAGCTAAGCAGAAAAGATAGTGAAGTATTAATATGTATAGCTAAAAAAATCACAACAAATCACATAATTTCTGCAGACAGATTATATTATTTATTTCTTCTCTTAATGTTAGTTGCACACATGATAAATCTGTCCATTTTGTTTTCTTCTTTTTGTCCCCTTTCCCTCCCACTCTCCCTTTCTACCCACAAACCATAATTTTTGTAGATCTTACACGTTTTTCTCTGCTGTCCTATGTTTCTAAGGTATACACTTTTTAATTACCTATTGTCTGTTCCAATCCACCAAAAGCTTAGCTACTGTCTCAAGCTGGTCAAAACACTGGGAAAAAAATAAGGAAAAATTATCCATGTTTTAAAAACTCCGTCCAGACCTATTGCATGCATGTGCCTGTAAACAAGCAACTAAAATACATTCCATGAAATATATTATCTGAACTATGACACTGCTGACTCTGAAGTACTTGGAAGTATAAATGTTTTCCAGGAATACAGCTGACTCTGAGAATGTAAAAACACAGTAACCTCAAAGATTTCCAGCATCAACAAAAGATTTCTTTACGGCTTCTCTTCCTGATACAAAACAATATTTAACATGGTTCTTCATCAGACAAAATCTTATGTTCTTTAAAAAGGACTAGTTGTGCCCACTGTTTGTGGAGGCTGTTACTTTCATAAGATCTGTAACTGGAGTAAAATAATTATCTGGAAAAATGAGTAGTTTTTGTTAGCTAGAAGTCATCAGTATTCACTATGATTTTGGTCTAAACAAGGGTCTGTCTGGACAGTCACTGCATAGTCACTGAAGGATCTCCTTGAAGAACAACTCTTCTTGGAACATGATTGAGAAGAATATTTATGTTCAGATGTGGGAATCTTGTGCTTTATTTATGAATTTGCATGCATCAAATTATGGCTTCTTGGGTCATTTCTAACAGATGGTAAATGTTAAGAAAGGAAAATGTGCTTGTAAGCACAATACTGCAAGCCATAGCAGGGCTTGAATGAATTGGGTTCTCGTGTGTACAGTCCTCTGAATTTTAATACCCTTACACAACATTTCAACTCCAACAAAACCATTCATACATGCCAGTGATTTTAAGGATTGTCTTTCTCTATCATGCAGGGAAAATTCTCATTTCCGAAGCATCTGTTCAGCTTCATCCTTACAAAGCCTGATTAGGTGTATGTGTTAGACAAATTCCAATTAGTGATATAAAAGGATAAATGTAACCTTTTTTAAACACATTTTTCCTCCCCCACTGAGAAAAGACAAGATCTTCAGCCCAAGTTGCTATAAGAGCTTACTGTTCAACTTCTTCCTGCCTCCTAAAATGGGACTTTTTCCTTTAGTTTCCCTGCTTCACTCCATTTCAGCAACTGCAAGTTCCATGAAACCTACATTTAGAAATAATCATTGTCTGTCAGTTCACTATTATTTCTAAAGAATAACTTCTCCTATTCTTCTAAAAAGATTCACATTCTTAATGAGCAGCCCATCTGGGACAATTTGCCTAAACTGGTGATGTAATCCCTAATGGCAACAACTCTCATCCCAAACAGTCTGATAAAGGTCCCTGTAATATTCTCATTAAACTAGATTCTGCTCTCATTTAAAATTGTACAGAACTGAGGATGCTGCAATGAAATGGTATTTTGACATAGGCAACAAATTGGTTCTTTTTCCTGAGAAGGATTTATAAATACTGTGAAAATTATTCAAATACAAATGTTTCCCAGATGAGTCAAGCATGCAGAACAGCTGTAACTTAGCCTAGTGGGCAGGAGAGAAGACTTGGCTAAGTCCTGTGATACTCCACGAGGTTTTGGGTTTTTTCAAAACTCTTACTGAAGTTTAGTTTTTTCTTCTCCTTTCATTCCTTTTTCACCTCCACCTTGGAACAGCTGTATGTGACAAATTAGTCCTTGAAAGACAGGAGCACTGAAAATATGATGGAAAATAATTTCCCCTGGGAGTGTAAAGTATTTGTGTTAAATGAAATGCAAAATCAACTTAAACATCCATATGAATATCCTAGGAGAAATATTTAGCCACTTTGATACTTTCTACCTTTTCCCTCCTCACCAAGGAATAGAGTAAGAGATTTCCATTAGAATAATGTTATGTAGGAATTACCCTTTGCCCATGGGGAGTAGGGGAAGTTACAGCTTTTATACTCTTTTTTTTCTTGTAATTTACAGGGTCTTGTTTTGGGATGCACTAGGCTGACTACAACAGTGCTAAGTGTTTCCAGAGTATAAAGTATGTCATTTAGAGGAGGAGATCTGTACTGAACTCACAGGCACAATTCCAACCATTTCAAGGGTTCTGTTCCCCAGCAATGTGCAGAAAATGCTGAGGCGCCTGTTCAAAGTACACAAGTTCACAGAAGGACTGAAGTCATTCCCATACCCTAAGACCTTTCCAAGCATTCGATAATACTTGGCTGCAAGCACATCTGTCTAATGGTTTCCAACAGAAATCCAGTTCACATTTATAATACCTGGCCCAAAAGGTTGACCATGCACAAAGCATGGAGTTGATAAGGAAATAAAACTTTCACATCTTGTTCTCCATCACAAGGTTCAGTTCTCAGCTCCAGACACAATAGCAACCATGTATGGGCACAGTTTCAGTTGTGTTTAAGTATTCCAAGACATGGTCTCAAGTAGTCTTTATCAAGCCATGTTTCGTAGGCTGTTTAGCAAGTGAGACATCTCTGGACACTTTGTGGCTCCACAAAGCCAGCTGCAGTAAGACTGGGAGCAAACTACTTTGAGTGCACCATCAAAAGAAACATTCCCATTTCAGCAAATTTAATTTTCCAACTACTGTAATAATCAAAGTTATTAGAAAAGCCAGGGCTATGACGGCACTGCAGTATCTCAAACAAAGAGGAACCAGGTGAAGTGGTATTGGAGCTGTTCCACAGAGATATTCATAAATTCATTGGATCACATTTTGCCTCAGAGTTAGAGGAGTTTTCCAGCACAGAAATGCCCAGAGCTAGATTACAATTTACAAAGATGAGATCTGAGGTTTGACTAACTTTTAGTAGTATGCTAATAAAACAATCTACATACTAACAGAACAGTTGCATATGAGATGCTATTTTTTGAAGGTATTTTTGAATATTTATATTCTTACACTTCCTTTCTCTTATTAGAACAGTCCAACAATTGCTGTATGAGGTAAATATTTTGTAATACTTACACAAGGTCCCTCTTCATGAAAGGAGACATTTTGGGCATTAATCTGAGCCCTCTCAAAGATAGGCTCTATTCTGTCTAAGTGAGACATAATATGGGAGCCTTTGGATACTGGGCATGAGACACTTTCTGTCATTTTACATATAATTTCTGTCCGTCTTTGCAGTCCTGCCTATCCCAGGGAGGTCAGGGAACCTTTAGTCAAGCCTGCTGAACAAGCTGGTGAAAGCTTTAACTTGTCCTTGAACCAAATCATTGTGCATAATGCATTCAAAATGCGTTTGTAAGTTCACACAGTGTTTGCACAGACACAAGCAGAGGTCTGTTCATCACTATAGCTCTCAGGCAACACAAAGAATAAACAGCAATTATCATGTTTGGTAATTTTTAATGATGCCTCTGTGATGTTGCTAACAACTTTGTATGAAAGGACTGCAAAGTGCTGCCTCAGTTTCCCTGTTCCAAATGATAATGACCTCACTAACTGCATGCTCTGAAGGCTGCTTCTGGAAGGAGTTACTGAAAGAGACATTTATCATGAAACGACATTCAGTTTTTGTTATACCATGTTTTTTCAAAATGGCTTCTGTCTCCTTGCACACACAAAATGAGGTGTTTCATCAGTGATTCAGGGTTGCGTAGTACAGAGAGGACCTGGACAGAGACAGGCTAGACAGGAGAGGCAACTTCTCAGCACCAGAAACTTCTGTCCTCTTAGAAGGCTTGAGATTGGGAAAATTGCATATTTCCTCTACCACAGACCTTCTGNATGCTGTAGTGGTGACACCCAGTGGGCTGTGGTCTTAGACTTCAGTCCCGCCCTCGGATCCCTCCTCCGGGTCAGAATCCTGGGCGGGGAAATCTATCCACTTGATGTCATTCAGCCCCAAGGTGGGCTGGACCACCACAACAGTCTAGAAAGTTCATCTTGGCTAGAATTCATAAGGATGAGTAGAGGTAATAGAAATTTTTCCTTTGTTTTCTCTGTGTTAGTTCATAGCTGGTTTTGTTTGCCTCCTATCTAGGCTTTCTTTTTTATCTAGAAAGTGCCTGTGGCCCACTTTTTGGTCTTCCCAGGGCAAGTGAGGTCTGTCCAGGTAGTTTTCCATTAGTAAACAGAAACATTTGCTGTCTCCTAGGTGCTTAGCCTTGACAGCAAGAGGGGAGGGTAGAGCAGATGTGTTCTTCTTCAGTGCTATTAATAGCAATGTAGCCTGATTGTCATTCAATAGGGAAATCACCTTTCTGCAGGGTTGATGCAAAGAAGTTAGAAATAGATAAGCAAAATGTCTTTTATGACTCCAGCTGTGCTCAGTGTTAAATCAATTGTGGGTGGTTCTTGTTCAAGGTTAGAAACAATATCATGTGCATTTTAGGCTGTGTAAATCCCATTTTCAGAACTGCCCTCTGAACGCAGCATTCCTTCTTTCGGTCACAGTCCTCCAAACATAGTTTACCTGGTGATGCCCAGGAATTATCTTCCACTGGACACATGCCTTTTCTACTCCTGTATATTCAATAGGGCTATGCAGGTTGTGTCCTTGAGGCTCCCACAAGTTCAAGCTTTAGAATTGCTAGTGCCAGCATCGGGACACCTTAGAGGCAAACCTGGATATTGAGACCCCTATTACCAAATTGATAGGAACATCCAGTCAAACTCCTGTGGGCTCAAAGTGGGCTGCAATACTCTCATAGCACTGAGCCAGTGTGACTCCTTTTAGGCATCTTCTTGCCTCGTGCTTTTCTGTGCATACAGTCCTGTGTCAAAGAACTCTGTCTGGACTCTGGACCTTTTTTCTCAGCAGAGCCACCAACCTAAATTGTCCTGACTTGCACGAGCCCTATCCAGGATTAATGACTCCGTCATTTCTGGTCTGGCAGCCATGGCTGAGAATACAACCCTCCCAATGCCTCTGTTTTCTCACCCCTCCGCTGGGTCATTCACTCTCCCCAAGATTGACAACTGTGCTCCAGGTGCTGGACTCTGCTCTGTGAGACATTTCCCCTCTAACAATGGCATAAGGTGAACTAGATAATTATACAGGTTTACTTTATCATCTGAGGATTATTTTTTTTTTAATCTTTTGTTGTATTCAGGCTATTTTATGTAAGGCATTTCCTGGGTTTTGCAACCCTCAACATGCCAAAGAGACTCTGGATGTGCTCCAGAGCCATTTCTTACATCTCAAAGACACTTATTTTCTGCACAATTTTGCCAGCTGACTTGGTGTTATTGAAATGAAAAGCACATAAATGCCTCCTAAGAAATACTCATGATTTGTTTACTTCTCTTTAAAATCCTAATCCAAAAAGTTAACACTGACGTTATGCAAAATGCCACATTTACATTTAATAACAGCATCCTGAATAAATATTTAGAAAAACTGCAGTTTTTTAATTAAACCTGTAGTGAATGAAAGAGCAGATAAATAATGCATACAATAATAAACTTTCCTCAGTCAATCCACCCCTTTGGCAGCATAGATAGTAGGTGATTGTATAATACTTTTAAATAGGTAACATTTGAGCATGATCCTTCCTAGTTTTGTGGTTATTTGTTGAATGAGTATATGTACACAGAGTTAATCAGATCAGTTGATTCCCCCATCTGTTCATTTCTGCCCAGAGAGACAATATTTTATTAATCATGGGTAAACGATAACATAAAAGCAGAAACTAAGATTCAGAGAGACCTAGCCTACCAACAGAGCAACATTCTAATTTCAGAGAACCTAGCAAAAGGACTCCAGCATTCTGACTCAGTGCTCAAAATTTAATATTCCAGATGGGCAACATTTCTGATTCAACAGCCTGAAAAATATAAAATGTAAACTCTTATCTGTAACAACTCTGCTATAAACAATTCTTCCATCTCACTAGCCAAATAAACTAAAACACTTATGCTCTTTTTACACAGATATAGTTTGGTCTACAAAGTGGAGGCCTGTTTTTATTTTTCCTCACTTTCTGACCAGAAGGTTATGCTCTTGCATCATCTGGCCCATCATAGACCTGGCTATGCATAAGGGGGTGCTCCTGCCCACAAATTGCTGTGAAGGTCCTCATTCTAACCTGGAATAAGACCACCTGTCCTGGGGATTCAGTGTGAACTAGTACAGAAGACAACAGTTTCCTTCTTGAGGCACAAGGTGTACTGCTATTTCATCACTGATCTGATTTCCAGACTTGTGCCTCATGGATTAGACAGCCATGAGGAATGCTCTGCAATTCTGAACCCTCTGTGGCCCTGGTCTGACATTCAGGGCACAAGCACAACTCCCAGCATCAGCTCTGTCCTGCCTGAACAACTAAACTGCTTGGAGAAGAGCAGGAGCCAGAAAGCGAGGAGAAAGAGGTCCTCAACATCCTCCCAAAGGGGCAGTGATAGGTCAAGGTCACGCTGGTAGTGGCTGCCATTGGCCTGTACAGCTGTAGGAAGGACTGAGCTGCAGGAGTAGCAACTGTAGGGACCTCAAAGCTGGAAGATATTCTGGGCATGGCAGTGACCCCCCAGCTCTGGGAACAACGACACGAAACACAGAACAGCATTCCCTCTGGAACCAGAGTTACAAATGAGCAGTGCTCCCATCATAAACAAGAACAAAGCCAACCTTTCTGATCCAGCTTTTCCTGCTTAATTTATTACAGATTGCATAAAAGCCAAGAAATGATAGACAGTGTTTCACTTTGGGTAAAATTATGCAGGTCCATGGCAATTACAGTCAAATGATGAATAAATGTATTTCCAGCAGAACTGGATGCCACATTTTATAGACACAGATAAACAAACGCAAACACACACACACACACACAAATCCCCCCATTCAGGAACAGACAAGAATTCCCACCGAATGGGTTAAAGTTCATGAAATAGTCATACTCCTTCACTGAAAGCTTTAATAGGAATACAATGTATTTTATATTACTTTATTGCACACTGAAAAATCATATGGCCCATAAGGAAATGATTTATCCTATAAAATTGCTAGTACAGAAAATCAGTAAAATGTTACCGTTAAGCACTTCTGAAAAACAAATCTCCAGTGCCAAGACTTCAGGACATTCTATTTTTTTTCTATTTTTCTGATAATTGCTTGTTTGAATTTATTTTATCGAATCTCCAAAAGAAAGTGCTTATTTTTTTGTAAAAGATGTTCACTAGCTTTTTTCCCACCTTCTAAAACTGGCTTTGGTACTTGTAAATTATAAAAACAGCAGGAAAAGTATCCTTCTAGGTCGTCAGGGATTAGCCCTTGTTCTGCCTTCTGTGTCACTGTACTCTGAACTATAATTGCTCTACAGCTGTACACATCAGGTGTAGATCAACCTCTATGCACTGGAGTTGTTTGAAACTCTTTTTCCACAGGTTATATCCCTGTGGAAACGTGATTTCTTCTTTTTAGCAATTTTGGCATCTTTTTGTCATTTCAAGATAATGTAAACTTGTTTTCACATTACTCCTCTCCTCCTCATTCTTTTTTTTCTGCCTTCATTGTTTTTTCCACTGAAGATACAGGAGAAAAAATACAGGTAAGGCAGAGGAGAAAAGTGCCAAGTGTAGAAAAGAGAAGTGAGTAAGAAAATAAAAATTTCTTGGATTTCTGTTTTTTTTCCCTTTATTTTGGGTGAAAATGAGATGCTAACAGCCTTAGCCAGAATTCCAATTCCTGTCATTGCCTTCAGACTGACTCCAGTTCATGAAGAGTTACACTAACTTCTCCTATTCTCTGAATTCGTTGGACTGGCACTGTGTTATGAGGGTTTTGGCCGAATACAGTGATGACTTGGTCCTGAGGGAGACCTCCTAGAGTCTACAGTAAACCAAATAACAAACTATGACTCCTGATAATGTGTCTCACCATGAGCAATTCAGCTACTTTTTGTCTGAGTTTGGTTTGGTTTTATTGACGTACCTAAGGAATTGGGGTGGGGTATTAAGAAATTTTTTAAAAGCATAAAACATTTCTTCACACTGAAAGCACAATCCTCTAAAATTAAAGTCTTTAAAGATGTACTTTCAGTGGGGGAGATGTAAACCCGAAGAAACTCTCCCAAAGCTTCATCCTCACATATTTGAATTGTGGTATAGCTGAAATCAGCTGCAAAATTTCCATTTGCTTCAATGGGACTAAAAGTTCCCTCTGAGAATCTAATCAGTTTTCTTTATACTGTCATTTTTTTCCTGTTCCTATTATGAATACTGCTGCAATTTGCCTGCACAGACTTCTCCATAGCTTTTCAGCTCCAAGAGCATTTCCTGATTCAATTTGGCTCATAAACAACTGCATTTTTTGTTCTTCCAATATATTTCTCATAATGGTACCATTTTCACAAATGGACCCCAACTCAGTTAAATTTGTTCTGTCTAACATTAGTGAAAGCACACAGATTTTCCTCAGGATACAGTTCATAATACTTTTTGTTTCCATAGCTAGGGTTTTTCTGCATATCATTACAAAGATCGAAGGAGCATCTTCAATACAGCTGATAAAATGAATTCAGATTCTGAACCTCCTCCTTTTTCTCCTACAAATACTAATCCTCTTTGAGAAGAGTGGAGCTTTCTCACTCCCACTTGATGTTGAAATTCACGCATTAATTCTGCCAAGGATAAAAATGTATTGATAATAAATAATAGTAGAATTATGTGGTAAATCTTAGGTGCTCTGTTTATTATATTCTAAAATGGGTTTAGCAGATAGTATTTAGTCATTATGCTGCAGAATGCTGCATATAATATCATCTTAAAGAACTGATCTTGCCTTTTGTGGTAACTTGTTTTGCAATATCTAGAATGATAGCACACCATGGACTTATTTGCTCATCAAGTCACTGGAGGGAGCTAAGTAAACACATCAATTAAAGTGAAACAGAATTAGCAGCAAGAGCACACAATAACAGATTCTAAAATATTTGTTCCAAGCTACAGCCTAGAAAGACTATAAAGCCCTGAAACATTTGATGAATAGAAAATAATATGCAGCTAGTTTAAATATTTAGAAAGAAGAAGTTGCTGTTCACTCGTGGGACATTCCTTAGGTGAATCAACAGCTTGGAACAAATTTACAAGGTAGGTGTTCAACTGAAGAAAATCTACTCATATTCATTCAATGAGATTGTAAAAGTCATCTGGTTAATCTGACATGTATGTGTACCTGTTGTCTGCAACATAACCCCTGAAATTACTGCCTGTTCATTTGATTTATATATGAACTCTGTATTTATAATACTTGAAATTTAAATGAAACCAACAAAATAACAGGAAAATCCATTAGCAGCCTAAGCACTGCTTCATTAGCACGTGAGAGGTTACTCCCAAGGGATCACATTACCCTGGAAGAGAGGAAGCTAATGATGCTCCCTGTAGCAAGGGGGTTCATATTGACAAATAGCCAGATTATCACTCTGGTTAATACGGTACAGTAAAGTGGCAGAATACTGGACTGCAAGGTGGGAAGTAAATACAAAGAAATCGGATCTAGAAAAGACATTCTTGGGAGAAAAATATTTAGCAATTATAAATAACATATCTGAGTTATTACTTAACATCTGTTAAGTATGAACACACTTTAAATCCTGGTTACATAGTGTGTCTTGCTTGATTATGTACTGTGAGAAATTAAGATTGTCCTGCATGTTTTTTATTGGATGTGAGAAGACAGGATTAATTACAAATGTCCACATCCTTTCTCCCATGGACAACATGTAAATTAGCTTTTCCAGAAAAAGTCTGCCAGTTTTGGCTTAATGCCTCAGAGTCATGGTATTAGACACAGGCAATCAGAAGAACTGCTGGCAGAAGAGAGTGTTGTGTTACTCTGACTTACACTACTGACCAATCTGGCCCACTGCTACACTGGATAATACTGTTAGTGTAGGAAACACAGCAGGTAAAACTTCCTAGGGGCAGAGGCGATGGGCTACACAAATTCAAAGCATCCCCAGCTGTATGAACCTAAACCAGCCATCAGATGGAAAATGTCCTGTCACTGCTGATTTGACCTAAGAGAAAGCCTTTCCTAATCACTACTAATTTCCTGAGTCAGCGTGTTCCCTTAATGCCTGCCACTAATTACACAGATTTACAACTCAGTGCAATATTTGTGAACCAAAGGAAAACCTCCTCAGATTAAAAGATTATGAAAGACTATTATCCCAACACTAAAAAAAAAAAAATTTTTAAAAATGTAAGACACCACAATCCTTTAAAGACTGTGGTGAGAAATGGCAGGATTTTGACTTATGACATTATCACAAGAGAAGAAGCATCTAATCTAAGGAAGGAAAACAATTATTTAGGGCTGGCTATGTGTGTGGCAACATGTCCGTTAGCTTTCTGCTAAACATCAAAGCTCCTGCAGCCCTTCCTCACTATCCCTGTAAGTTGGAAATCAGCTTTGCCATTTATAACACATGGCATTTCACTGAGGCACCCAATTGGGAGATATTTTTAGACTACAGAGGAGAGATTTGTTGGCTAATAACCTTGCAGCATTCCTGCAGTATGTTGGTGGAAGAGTCACTGACAAAGGAACAGTTCGAACACTGTTTTTCTGTCATACTCTTGTTCTTTGTTAAATTCATCACCTTCAACCAAGAGCTTCTAAACAGTTGAAAGTTCAGAAGTCTGTAAAAATAAAATGCCTGTGTGCAATGTCTTGGATAAAATTCAGTCAAAGATCACAAGGTTAGGATCTGATGAGGCAAAAATTTCTCCTGTGGGAGCAGACAATACCTAATTAGACCTACAGATCTGACCCATTACGTGTATATATATTTGAAATCATTCTATTGCCTCTGGGCACCCATTTTTATCTTGCTTTGTCAAATTTTTTGTAGGATTAGGTTACTTACTATAGTCAATGGACATTTTATGGATGTGGTTTAATACCATATACAAGCATCATCTCACATTACAGTTGCATAAGAACAACTCACATAACTGAACTCTTCTGGACAGGTTGCAGAAGAGAACCCACAGCTTCTGGAACATAAATTTACTTTGTTTTGTTCATTAATGTCTCCATGCTGCTGACCTAGAGAACAGAAGAGATAATTATTAGGTGTTTTCAACACCATTTCCCATTGAAATTAGTTTGCCATACCAGAAGCAGAAAACAAGCACTGCAAAACAGGTACAGTCCCTGTATCTTCCCACTGAAGCAGAATGAGTACTATGGATTCAGCACATTTCAAATACTGGTTGTACTGTTCATGCAATTTAGCTTTTGCATTGTGTAGATATCTCATGCCTCTTTCATTAGCTGAAGCAATTAAAGTACAGTCAGACATAAGATTTATATTTTCATATTCCCTCTTTGTGCGATTCATTTTGAGATAATTAAAATAATTTTTCAGTGAAGCTGTTGCAGCATAATGAAAAATGTTATGGGAATATAAACAAAACTTGTAAACATTTTATGAGGGTTCTTTTTAAAGGGGAAGAGATCCTCAACAGCTTTAAAAAATCAAAAAGGATTCCCAAGGTGAAGAAAGAACTATAACAGGATTTTTAAAACTCAGCTAACAATTATTTGAAAATAATTACTTTCCCAGAAAGGAAGTATATGAGAAAAACGTCAGCTGATGAAAATAATTCAGCATTTTTCCCTCCTATTTTCTCTGTATGATGATTACTGTAGCTGTCCAGATAACAGAACAGACAATGTAAAACAGTACACATCATTTCCTGCATTAGCTGCTTTGATCTGCTGTGATTGAGAATGTATTTCTGGACACTGTCCAGACAGGCTTCTGGCAATCAGAACAGTGATGAGACCTGATGTACCTTATTAATTCTCTTTAGGCTAAATCCCACAGTCCTTGCCCAGGCTAAATTCTCATTGAGAGTTTTATTTAGGTTAGATTTTGACCTATTAACCTTAACATCTTGAATTCATGGTTCTTTCATCCACACTTCCCTTTTTTTAAATAAAGTATCTGGTTTACCTAATATACTGATCCAAAAAGAGTCCTTGGTAGACTTAAAGTCATGTGTCTCGTGCCACTGGGAACAGCACTGGAGAAAATGTTTCTGCAACTTATGGGGTAGTTAAACTGATGTGAACATATGGAAATAGAAGACATGCATTCAATCATTCTCTTCCTCATTTTACAAGCAGATATGTACAGGAAAACCACTGAATCCACATACAGTACCAATTACATGACTGACTGCAGGACTAAAGGAGTTTCCTCCAGCAAAAATTTTTTGAGTTTCGTCCCACTTCATTTACTGTCTATTCCTCTAGAGACTGGTTTACAGTTTAGCATTTTTCTTTCAGTCATCCTTGTGTCCTTTAGCAGTCTGGAGTTTTTTTAACTCTGGTAGTAATCACAAGCCAATGTGAGTACTGTGGAAGTAACATTAATTTAAAAAGTACATTTAAAAAAATTATATATGCCTTAGCAAAGATGCTTCTTGTTCCTTCAAATATTGGTTTCAGCACTCCTCTCCAGGCAGTAAGCAGAGATCTTTCCATGTCAGTCAACTTTCTCAACACCTCTACTACTTTTATTTATCTTTATAATTAAAAACAGTAAAAACACCTATACTGGAAAAGCTAAGTGTTTCTGCTCTTCTGGTGTCATTGACATCAAATCCATAATTCAAAATCAATCAAAGCTTATTTTCTCTTCAGTACATTCTGATGCTTGACATTTGTAAAGTTCCTCCCTGTATCTCTGTCTGCAAGTCCTTACATGACCTGAATCACTACAGCCTCCATATTCCTTATCCTTAATGGCTGGCATTAACCACCTTTGTTTGTCTGCTGGACTTTTTGCCAAAGCCCTGTTTCAGTCTTCACTTTGTACCTTGCTAAGCTGCAGGCCTTAAAAGCCTTCTATAGGATAATAAAACAGATAAGACATCCAAATACCACCAGTTTGCTTCAACAGAGGCTGGATTTATTTCAAGGTTCACCATGTCCCTTCTGTATCTTCTTCGCTTTTATAATTTTACTTACTTACGTCCCTTCTATTGCTGCAGAGAAATAGACTTTCTCCCTGGAAATGCTTGCCATCAAAGACACGATGTAGATAAAATTGGCTTTGAGCTAGATGGCCTAAAAGGTGTTAGTGAGAAAATAGCACAAATTTCTACATTTAATAGCAAATCCAACATAAAGACATACCCTAAATTGTCACTTTTCATGACACAATTCCTGGACCCCAAACCCTCCTTCCTTATAGGTGACACTAGAACTGTCCAAGAGATTGCTCACAAGCCAGTAATTCAGTTCAGAGCAGAAAGTTCTCTAAAATCAGTTACTCTTAATTGTATGAAATATCCATTACTTGCTTCTTCCTCTGTAACTGATACAAACTCTGCTGTTGAATATTGCCTACCTGGAACTAGCTACCAAAAGCATTTTGATAACTATTCTTACACGGAGTTCGATGTTAGGCAATTTTCTCTTTAAAAAATAATTTTTAATCATCTACTGCTTTTCTTTGTTACTACTAATGCCAAAGCCACCTGTGCAACTCAGAGTGTAAAGTTAAAACCTGAAGGAAAAACCCCACACTTTCTGTGTTTTGCAGTAGGCAAGCACTTAAAAGAAACCAGACCACCCAGTTCACAGCACTGCTCTATTTGAAGTCCTTCTGATGCTGAAGCTAATTATGCATCTAGCTAGGCGGGCGAGTATCAGAGCTAGAGAAACAACTTGAAGAAAAAAATCAACAATTTAGGGTTTAAAGGATTTGATTCACACCCTAATGGGAAGCCACAAATAATCATGAACTTCCACTTTGTTTTATGAGCATTCATTGCTGTTCTATTGGATATGTGCAATTTTTAGATAATAGTTCATAAAGAAAATGTCCTGTGTAGTAAATGTTATAAAATGTTTCATTTTCTTAGGAGTAGAAAAAGGTTCCAAGTTACTGTCATGGGTATTGCTGTATGCAGTGAGCGAAAGCCTGATCCTCCTTCCCAAACCAACAAAGATTCTAAAGGAAGAAACTAAGCTGCGGGTAGTGCTCAGAAGATCAGTCAGTCGAGATGCTCTTCTCCTGGGAAAGAGTGTTTTGGCCAGCCTATTTTTCATCTTTTCCATAAACATAGTGAAAACTATCACTAAAAGGGGATTCTACTGGTACAATCATGTTCATAGTTGGTATTTGCTGGCAGGAAAGATGCAATTTGAAAAACAAAGGGGATGAGAAGCTCTATTCTCTCTCAGAAAAGAATAAGAGAGAAAAAACCAGAAAAGAATAGAGCAAAGGAAACACGTGGCAAGCAAATTTATCTCCTGTTTTCCTCTGTCAGTGCCCAGCAAGAGGACTCTCATGTTACCTGTAGGTTCTCATTCACACATAACCTCTCCTTTCACACACATATCCTTGTTTCTCACTCTTACAGGTCTTGCTTTCAAAAGAAGAACAAAGAGTATCTACAGCCTTGGAATGCTCACAGGGGAAATACTCTTCTCCTTATCATGATCCCTTGGCAACCCAGCCATGCTCCTGTTTCACAGACATGCGTTATGAGTCGGGTGTCATCTGCCCCACCCCTTGTTCACCCTTTAATCATCCACCACTGCACAGACAGACACGTCCTAACAACTTCATTTCTGTCATTTCTCAGAGCCCTCACAGAGCTGCATTTCCGCCTGGCATCTGCAAGGGCAACCTAACCAAAGGCAAGCCCTCCAGAGGCCCAGCTTTTCAGCAGGAGCTGCAGCAGAGCTGGAAACTAATAACGTAAGAGCCAGCAAGGACATTGATTTACAGACATTGCATCAGGATACATTGGGATAATTGGAACTGCAGGAGCAACACAAATATTAAATACAATTAGGAAACCAAAGTTCTTTGCCAAGATAATTCACATTTGTAGCATTTTTTTCTGTAGAAGGAAGTCAAAACTGTCCTTTGAGACTTTCTTACTGAAAACCTGATTTTTTTAAAAGTAGTGTCCTTATTTGTCCTAAAAATGCCATGATTTATTTTAGGACAAAAAAAACCCACTTACCGTAAAAGATGCTAAACATTTATATTCCAATCAGCTTTATCATAAATATCTGCTGTCCCAAACAATGCTTCAGATATGTTACCTAACCTGGGAAAGCTAAAGACACATTTGAATTTCCAAGCAAATATAAAATGTAACTTAAATTAAAATAATTCAGCACCAATTCCTACTTTTCCTTTTTTGTCCATAGCCTAGACATGTGGGTATTCTTCATATTTCCTTTTCTCCTGAGTCTAATCTGACATTTTCTTCCAAACACACACCATTTAAATCCCAAAGAAGCCAGAAGCAAAATTTCTGGCTGGTAGAACTCCACTGAAGTCAAGAGGAATTTATCCCATGTGTGTAAAGATCTGGGGGCACAGCAGCTGTAGCTTAAAAAGAAAGCAGAAAAGTTGAAGCACTCTAGACACTAAAATGAATCGTAGAAGCTTGCTTAAATGGGTAAATTAATGAGCTTCAGTATATAATCCTGATTCACTGCTCTAGAGCTGTCACCTGCCATACAGAATGCCCTTACAGCCTTGCTTCTCTTTTAGCTACAAAGGAGCTAACCCTACTGTAGTGGGATTTCAGCAAAAGAAAATTGAACCTACAAAGCCCAAACATATTTATTTGAAAATTAAAAACATAGTGTATTTAAAGATAAAAGCATAAGCCTCCTCCACAAAAGATTTACGTATACCTGGCTAGTAAGACATTTTCTTCATTTAAAATTGGTTGCTGTGTGAGTAGCATAACTAATGAAATGGTTTTCTTATAGACTCATCCCCTACTGTCATGACCCAGTTCCTGCAGCAATATTTCTCTTGCATCCTGTACAAGACAGCTAGAAAGCAGAGTTATAGCTAATCTGGCAGTGCACAAATGCTAATTGGATGGTCAGGTACATTTTGACTGATTAGCTATAGCCAAATGTTACACATAATGTGAGTTCTGTCAGGGCTATCTTTCTTGTTCAGCTCTCTTTTAGTCACAGGCCAATTCTCCCAAATTTTTTACCTATTTAGACACCTTTGTGTCCTGCCTATTCCTCTTTCAGTTCTCACTGACATTAACCCCTGGGCTCAATGGTAGGTGGAGGCAGAACTGGCAGAGAGACAATCACTGCACTATGGAAGGGTTTTCCTTGGGCCCCTGACTAACAAATACAAAAGATAACATGTGGAAATACCTCAGAATGCCTGTCACTATTACAAAACGCTTCATTTAAACATTGCAGGATTTCTGTCCTTAATCATACTTACCCATAATGAGAGCCAGCAAACATGTAATTGTTCGTGCTGCTGCTGCCGCTGCGTGTCCCCTGCCCGAGGACAACTGAGGTAACAAGACAGCCAGGTCATGTCAGCAGTCAGCCAGTTCTAAGGTTTGAAGTCCTTTATAGGGTTAGAAGTGGGGACTGGAGTGGGCTTATTGGTGAGGAACACAATGATTTTTTAAATTGCATTTTTAAGGAAAAACCTTAAAGAGGTGAAGAATTGGAGAGCAAATAACAATCAGGGAAGCTGTGAAGCAACAGGGTCTTGATGATCTGTCAGAACATTTTATAACATTGGAGGCCAAACCCAGATAATTTTCATCAGCAAGGCAACCACGTGGTGAGAAATGCTGTCATGAGTTCTAAGTGACATTTCTCTCAGCAGACAGGATTTGGAAGTCTAGAATCCTTCCTTGCCATTAGTGAGGGTTAAATAAAAGGCTGTGGGTGGATGCACCCAAAATGCAGGACAATTTCCTTATCCTTCCACCCTGGGAGCATGAGGGTCTCAGAAAAATTTTTTTAAAATACAGGTATTTTTTTAAAAATACTCAGTAATTGTCATTAAGGGAGTAAACACTTTTTGTTTTCTTTCTGGAAACCAACGCACTTCATGGAAAGCTTTAGCTGCTCTTGAGGTCTGATCTGCGTGTTTTCCTCACACATTAGATTTTGTTCAAAGTCAGATAACCACAATTTGGAAGGGGGGGGAGGCTGGAGGGTATAGGTTATGTCTTGGATTAAAGACAGTACAGTAGCAGTTGTCTCCCGGTTACTTTAATTCCCTATTTCATCTGGCTAGGCAATGTGATCAGAACTCCAGGCTGCAGCTGTCAACACAAAATAATACAGTAAAATAACTTAACACATTCAAATATTGAGTGATATCTTTGAAAAAGGCAATGTAGGAGTTGTGCCACCCAGTGGAACAACTAAGAAGAAAATACTGTATACAGAAAGTTCTACAGTGCTCAAACTGCAAATACTTTCCATGGTATCATTCAGACCATGGTTGTTAATTCAACTTTTTATTTATCATTCCTCTGAAAATCATCAGAAGCTACCAACACTTCATTGATAAAGTATAAAAAATAGGATTTTAAGCAGGATTTTAAGGAGGTGTGATCCTTTACTTTTCCTGTGTCTTTCATGGCTGTATAAAGATTTGATTTCTGAAAGATTCATTTGCAGTGAATTAAAATGTTCTGCCTCAGCCATATTACTTCTCTCTTAATATTTGGCAGTAGAATAATTTCTATGGAGTATTTCTGCAAGAGTTAATTGGGGCTGAGAACAAGAAGCCAATGAGTAAAGACAATAGCAGTGGTCCCAGCAAATAGCTGTAGTTGCATTATGCAAAGTGCAAGCAATCCCAGTCCCCACATCCAACAATCAAACCAGCACAGGGCACCTGTCTGATCAGGAAACACTCATTAAGGATGTCTGGCAATGTCAGCCTAAGGAGGTGCATTTCAAACAAAAGTCTCTTCCTTGGCACAAGAACTTAAGTGAATAAGATGTACTTAGCCTGTGCTCACAACAAAGTCTTTTCCTATTCTATTATTTAGCAAGACATTCTCTGCCCCATCCATTTGAGAAAATTATTTGAGAAAAAAGTACCTGAGAAAGGCATTATAAATCTCTTGTAGGCATGTCCTGGTAAAAGGAAACAGCGACTCTCTTTAAGCCTCCTAGCTGTAAACTGAAGGACTGGGAGAAAGTAAGTGAAGCTGCAGCATGGGAGAAACACCTTCTCTCTGGCACAGGGTATCAAAGTGGGAGGCAAACAATGCTTTAGCAAATGCCAAAGGTAACATTCAGAATCCTTCTGCTGTGTAGGTGATAAATAGCCACAGTCCTTCTCTCCAGCATCTATCAAAGCCCAAACTCCTAGATATGCTAATATGCTGATGCCATAATGTACTTTTTGATGTACACATTTGGTATGAGGCAGAGCTTTCTACATAAACCTTAAATGCTTGTTTTAATCCATGCCAATTTGTGATGTAACCCTGTGAGTTATCTTTGTGAAGAACATCAGGATGGGACCGTTTTGCTTTAACAGTGCCAGGGCTTTGTCTGTTTAAAAGGCCTCCAAACACAGTGCCATGATACCAGGCAAGGAGAAACTCTGGGCCTTTTTTCTGAATCCTTGAAAAGCATGTTAAATTAGCTCACTCTTGGTTCATTAAACATGTTGCCATACTGCCAGGTGACCTTTCAGTTGCAAATCTCTTCAAAACTGCTTTTTCTTGCATCAACTATTCAGCATGTTCTCAGAATGCAGATATTTCTGTTATCATCTGATAATCATGACAAATCATAGGATAAGAAGGACCATGTTTATTAAGACAAAAGGCAATTTGAATGCGCTCCTTTTGGGTATATATCTAAATATTCACTGTCAAATGTGAGACTACATCTAACTTCAAAAAGTGTAAGATTTGCATTTTGAGGGCTTTCCTTCACTGCATTTAAGCTTTGCATGTATTTAAGTGTATGCATCCACCAACGCAGACAGAAAAAATACATCAAGAAAAACATCCAAACAGATGCAAATATTTTTTGAATGAAAGCGTCAGTCTGATTTAATGAGCATATTTGTAACAGCAGTAGCTTTCCCTCTTTCTATGTAGAAAAGGATCCTGTCATGATGAGAGGCCCAGGTACAGAGATGAAGAGAAATCACCAGCTGCTCTTCTCAGCCTTGTCATTGCCTACGCAAGACAAGTAAGAAAAAGCAAAAGGATACGTGATGATAAATATACTGTCAATGACCTCTGTTTTAAAAATTTCACCTATATGATAATTTCAAGGCTGCTCAGACCTCATGTAACTTGCAAATATCCACATAGCTGTGATCACATAAGAAGTACTAAATTTTCAGATAATGTCCATGATGAAAAAAAAAAGCTGAAGATAGTTAATTTCAGATGTATAGAGCCTTTTTTTTTATTATTCTTATTTACAATTATGAGTTAAAACTCATATATTCTTTCAGGTTGGAGGCTTCCTTAACAGACTCACTGGAAATACTGAGGATTGCAAAAGCAAGTGAACAAAGACACAGGAAGAATTTGGTTTAGAACAATCCATATGTAATTTACACAGCATTTATGGATGAGTTAGAATTGTCTGTTTGCAAATAGGCAGTTATGCTTTTAATTTCTGAGAAAAAAAAATGTCAGTGGCTGGCAAGAATCATTTGACTAATTCATTCTTTAGATACATTACCTTCATTCCAGTATTACCCCTATAGCTTTCAATTTAAACCATGCATCTTTCATATTCATATACAGTATCTTATATGTTTTGCATATTTTTTGTTCAAAAAATTATCAGTCTTTAGAAGCTACATGTTACCAGCACTGACTCTGATGATTCCTGTCAATATTTCAGCCAACAAAAAAGGATTTCTCTGTTTACATGGTGTTATCCAAGTGAAGTCGTTGGGCTGACTCAGATTTTTGGATTATTATCTTGTGAGAGAGTTATGGATCTCAATTCAAGGAGCTTGTATTCTGGAAAACTGAGAGCCTAGATTCCAGACTGAGGTCACACATTTGGGTACATTGCTTGGAGGAAGAGCCAGCAAAAAGCTATTAGCCAGCAGCAAGACCATGCTGGATAGGTGGACAACAGAACTTTCTCTGGGAACATTGTCTCAAATTGCTTCATTGGGAGTTACTTGGAGTTACAAAACCACATTTTGCTCTAATGTTTTGTGTTTGTGAGAGAAGGCTCATTGAGGTGACTACTGCAAAATCTTTCATTACTGTTCACCTAGATCAAAATACTATTTGCCTTATTGAATTATTAAGGTGTTTCTAAGGGATTCTGACTAAGTGACTCAGAACTCAGCAGTCAGTCTGGCTTTGTGTGATCTGCTAGTCTCTTCCTCTACAGTCTGCCATTCACACTCCTCTTTCTCTCAGCCCTTAAGGAGTGAAGAGATGGTTGGCTGAATTCAGCATCTTAAAAGAGTGCTTAGGCAGTGGAGCATGCTTCTGTGAATCTGACATAGTGAGCTAGTGGAAGAATGCAGCTGATTTAGCAATCACAACAAAATCATCTTTCAAGCCAATCATACTGTTCCTCTAGGCTCCTGTTTCCAGAGGATCCCAACTAGAGGGTTTGCAAGAAAACCAAAGCAAATGTGCCTTGCCAGGATGCAAAGCAGAACACCCTAATATGGGTCAGTACATCCACCACCTCATGACAGAGCTGGGGCTCTCACTGCTTTAAGGTGTGTACCCTTTTATCTACCAAACAGCTGCTCTGATTAGGTATTCTACCTTGTACTGTGATCTTCATTTTCTTAATAGTCTCTAGATGTATTTTCACATTTTCCTTGAAGCATTTGAGAGAAGGAAGGGGTAATATAACCAACTTTAGAAGCAAAATTTGGAGTGAAACCTTATGAAAAGTGTTTTATTTTTCAGATCTGCCAGGTAAGACAGACTGTCTTACCTTAAGCAGTCACTCTTGTTAAAAACTGTGTAGCACCCCATTACCAAACTTTGGCATGGATAATTAGGGAAGAGCTACTCCAAACACATGAATTCAGCTGAAACCATGTCCTGAGATAATTTAACTACATTTCTATATGAAACTAAGCACATCTTTTAGTCTCTTCAGGGCTTGGGATAGAATTCCAACTTTAGATTTTTCATTTTTTCTCCTGTTAACAGTGGCTAAGCCAGAAGGCACACAGACCTGCATTCTGGAATTCACCTAATACTGGCAGCTCAAGACTAAACATGATTCTGCTTAAAAGCTGATGAGCTTTTATACTTCTTTACTCAGATTTGTGTAAGATAGGAAAAGATCTCTATCCCAAGGCTCCTTATACACTAAGAATAAAAAAATTAACATAGGAGCTGCCAACTATCAGAAGAGGAAAAAAAGTCCTTTATTCCAGCTGATGATTTACACAATAATCATGGATTCTTCTTTCTTGTTTTCACATTGTATAGGATTCTTCTTTTTTTCACACTATTATAAGCTTGACTTTCTCTGTACTTTCAAATACTTTGAGGACCGTCTTGAAAAGACAGGAGCTATTTATTGTGAAATACTAATGTATAGAAATAGAGGGATGGGGAAGAGCTGATTGTGACTTTAAAGTAGCTTTCACTGTACAGTGGAAAGGCCTGGTTCTGCAACTGGAAGAGGACATCTCTGTTTCCTGTTTTGGTCCAGGTATACTTCCTATCCATGTATGCTCCCCTGTGGTCTGAGGCTTCCAGGGTGCTGTTTTAAGCAGGAAGCCAGACTATGTAACCTGCCACACCCCTTCTGACAACCAGCTCTGTGACTCTGTCTCTCATTTCTATCATATTATTCCTTACCCTCTTCACCCCAGCCAAGCTTCTACAGCAGATATTTAATTTTTAAATTGTCCTAGAGCAATTTCCTTTGTCTGTTGCAACTGTTATCAGCTGGCTGACATGTCCAGCTGTGCCAGTATGTCATGAACTGGGCTGCTCAGCAAGAGCAGAACCAGTGATCTGCACTGAGGTTCTGTTCATGAGAGAAGACCAGGAGGCACATACAGAAAAGAAATTTGAGAGGCCAAAAAGAGAGGTCTGCTATAATTCATGAGGGACCTTGTGCAGTCCACCTGCCTGTCCTAGCAAAAGCCTAAGGAATGAAATGACAACAGCCAGCCAACATTAAGACATCATGAAGTAACTAAGGTCAAGAGGCGTCTATCATGACATCTGTTATTATGATAAACTGTCTAACTAGAATAATCTCACTTAGATAAGTGTGTCTGTGCCATGAAAACTGATCTGACAGCAATCCCAGTTACTGTCAAGAATCTCACCATAAGCCTGTGCAATAAAAAATGTAACTTAACAGTCACTGTCCTCCCTGCTCCAGAGGTGACCAGTGTAAATCAAGAGCTTGCTGTATCACAGATGAGCTGATTGACTTTAATGAGAAACCTCGTTCTTATGGATTACTGTTCCCCTGCCACATCTTGTCAGCAATTCTTCAGAAAATTATTCTACCATTCCCAATTGCAAGGAAACAGATGGCACATGGAGGGAACCTCTCCGATGTGTAATGTCTTGGAAAAACAAGAGTAAATAAATTAAAGACCAGTAGCCAACACTAAAATTGTCTTCTACCAAAATACAGATTAACTAGATGGCTTGGGTTTGTGTGTCAAGGTTTTGGTAGCAGTGGCTACCAGCAGCAGGGGCTGCAGGGGTGGCTTCGTGAGAAGCTGCTGGGAGCTTCTCCCATGTCTGCCACGCCAGCCGGCTTCGAGACGGACCCACTGCTGGTCAAGGCCAAGCCTATCAGCCATGGTGGGGGCACCTCTGGGATAACTGATTTAAGAAGGAGCAGAAAAACTGCAGCAGCAGAGGAGAGCAGGCAGAGAGAGGAGTGAGAACATGGGAGAGAAACAACCCTGACACCAAGGTCAGTGGAAAAGGACGTGGAGGAGATGCTCCAGGTCTTGGAGCTGAGATTCTCCTGCAGCCTGTGGTGACTGTCCCCCTGCAGTCTATGGAGGTCCATGGTGGAGCAACCCTTGGAGGACCCCAGGTCAGAGCAAGGGGATGCCCAAAGCAGGCTGCGACCCCTTAGGAAGCCCCTGCTGCAGCAGTTTCCTGGCAGGACTTCTGGCTCCATCGAGAAAGGAGCCCACCCTGGAGCAGGTTTGCTGCTAGGACTTGTGACCCCATGGGGTGCCCATGCTGGAGCAGGCTGCTCCTGAAGGAGTGTCTCCAATTCGTGGGGCTCCATACTGGAGCAGGGAAAGAGTGTGAGGAGTCGTCCTCCTGAGAAGGAAGGAGCAGCAGAAACAATGTGTAATGAGTTGACCACAACCCCCAGTACCCATCCCCCTGTGCCATGAGGGCAGCAATAGGTAGAGAATTCAGAGGTGAAGTTGACCTCAGGACAAAGGGAGGGTTGGGGGAAAGGTGTTATTGGATTCAGGTTTTATTAATCATCAGCCTGGTCTGATTTGATGGTAACAAATTAAACTAATTTCCCCAAGTCGAGTCTGTTTTGCCTGTGACAGTAACAGTGAGTGATCTCTCCCCAGATCTTGACCCATGAATGTTTCATTATATTTTCTGAGGGGAGTGATAGAGCAGCTTCGGTGGGCTCCTGGCATCCAGCCTGGGTCAACCCCACACACTAGGCTACAATTATTTTCTTTTTAGCACTTAGATAGGACAGTCATTCTTTGATCCACATTTAGCTGATTCCTGCCTAAGCAATATATGCTGTTTTCACGTTGTGGAACAACAACAATAAAACAATCTCCCGTAAGGTATAGAAACAGATGAAATAATATTAACAGGAATATATGAATTTTCTTGGATTTTCAAGTATCTGAACAAATACCAGGGCATCTATATTTCAGTCATAATTTATACACTGGCATATTGCATATGTATCTATGCATATGAAATCCATCCATGATATAATAAATACTCAGTAAAGCATATTTATAACCACTCTTGCTAGTTCAATGAATCCCAAACCTTGAGAAGTAATACAGCATGTTACAATAATGAATATCTGAGTAGCAGTGAATGGATACCAAATGTATTCTTCATTTTTTTTCCATGCTTCTCAGCTGTGCAACAGAAGAAAGAAGGGAAAATTTTCCTAAAGGCAAGAGTTATACGCAGACTTGCAAATGACATCTTTAGCAACTTACAGCTGGGTAATAAGCAGAGAAAGAGCACTTTTTGTTTCTGAGGTATTATGAGAAAGTTCGGTTCTTTTGTATAACTACAGAGTGGCTTCCGTAGAGAAGCAGTTCATTCAAACGTACTTGGCACAGTGTTAAACAATCATTACTTCTGCAAGCTGCATCAAGAAAAGCCTCTGAGTAAAGCAACTGCATAGATATGTAGCTCATGAACATTCTAATAAAGCCATCAAAAGCATGCCACCTCTAGTAAGCTCCTGGAACTGTTTCTATACTAGTATGCTCTTTCTTTGATCAAAAGCACAGTGCTGTGGAAGGAGACTGGATACTGTTATAGGATAAGTAATAATTCAGAGGATGCCCTAAGAACCTGCACCATTGACTATTATGTAGCTGGTGTTTGGTTCTTCTGAAAAACTCTGCACTCTTGTAGACGATGAAAGCAAATCAAGTACTGGTGCAATCTTGCGAACTTTCATACCCTCTCCAGGGACTCTCTTGGAGCTCATAAAATTGGGATAAATATCTGATTTTCCTTTTAGAGGTACTTCTCTTAAAGTACTAACGAGACTTTGACACAAAGTGGAGTTCCTGCCTGTCTTGGGGTGATTTTATGATAATACTGAATTCCCCTATCGTCTGCCTATTGCCCAGGGATGGGCCCCACAGCTTTAAGCTGGGTCCGAGGGAAAGGGCAGGGAAGCCGAGTGAATTCTTCGGCTGGTTTGTGTTCAAGGACCCACACACACTCCCCCACGTTCGCACCGCTGCAGAGCTGAGGGAGTAAATTCCTGCTTTTAGCTAACTTGTTAGCTGAGGCAAGAGGTTTTCTCCCAGGACTGCATACCGGCACACCGAAATCATCCGGTAAGAACTTCTTCCTCTTCTGGAACTGTTCGGCCTAGCTGTGATCCGAGAACCATCGGATCATCGGACCCTGTGGACCGGCGGGGAGACTGCGGGGACACCGCGTCCCGGCCACAGACCTCGGCAGGGGCCAAGCCAACTACAGAGGGAACTCTAAATCCACCAGCTTTCTCTGCATTGAGGAGGTTTAATATTTTAACAGTTACTCATTTTTCCTGTGCCCTGCTGGCAATTTGTTTGTTAAATAAATAGTTTTTCACTTTCATCCAAGAAATTCCTTACGCATCGGTGGGGGAGGGAGTGCTGAAAACCTGTCTTTGGGGGAGACGTTCATTCCAGAGCGTTTTGCTCCCAAACTTGTCTCAAACCGAGACACTGCCCCTCTATGCAAGCATCTCAGCAGGTGTAGCCAACAACTTCCAGCTGACATAGCTGTCATTGGAAGAGTTCAGGTTCCCCAGCCAGTGGTGAGAAAAACAAAACAAAAAATACATTTGAGACACAAAAGCCAAAAAATGGGATACAAAGCTCTATCTGAAGTCTGCCTAAGCAGTGTTTATCTCACTGGCAATGCCACAAAGGCCAATAGCCACTAGACCACACATGCCACCATGCATTCTCTAGAAAAACTCCTGGATCTGCACAGATCATACACTAAAGAAAAAGACACAGCTTTTGCTAGAACCAGCCCAGTAGCCTAGCAGTTGTCACAAAACCTATGAAAGCTTTGATGGGAGCAGACTATGTTTGCTCTTTGTGAAAAATCAACAGCTTTGATGCTACTTTTCTTAATTTCATAAGTTTTAAATAAAGTAATTACATCCAGTCTTGCCTCCCATGACACAATCTATTACTTTTCACCTAAAAACAGCTCTGCTGACACCTTCAGCACGTCAAAAAAAGTTATTCTGGTGGCAGTTAAGATGACCGTTATGTTCTTTTATTTTGTGCTGGCTACATGGCAGGTGCTATGATGCAAGCAACCACTCATCTTGCAGATCCTTGCAGAGGATATGACTCAAGGCTTTCATACAGGTAGTTTATTAGTCATGACCACAAGCCCATGGTTTTATGCTATGATAAGCTCCGACTCCTGCTATTCCTATTATGCCCATCAGTTTTTGAGGATGATACATGGAAACAGTCAATTGTGGATGAGAACAAGGTGCCCTCTACTGTGAAATTATCTGCTGTACTACTGTGCATTTTACAGATGGATTTCCAGAAGCAGCTGAGCTTTTCTTTTTTCTGACGTTCATGACTGCAGGTGTCAGAGATCAGTTAATATGTAACTGAAATAAACATCATATTGTTCCCCTCCTACCTCTGTATTGCTATCAACACTGGTGTTTGCCCAAATATATCCCAGAAGGCATTCAGACTTGACTAAAGATACCAAGAGGTAGAGAATCCGTCACTTTACTCAGTTTTTTTACTGTATTTGACTCGCTTTAATTTTTAAAGTTTGTTTCCAGTTAACCAAGTCATTGATTCTTCTATCTTTCCTCATCAGGTCTGGATGAAGATGTGGGATAACAATAGCTTTGATGTCACTGTTGAGTTGTCTTCTACTTCCAATAGATCAGAGAAATTTGTTCTCATCTTCCAGGAGCTGACTTTTGTTGAAGATTCTTAAGTTTTAATTGATACATTTGTTACCAAGAAATTGCAAAAATAAAGGAAGTTCTTATTTGTGCCAATATTTATGACATAAAAAGTACTGATAGCCACTATATTTATATCAGTTTACTGATTGTGCAGAAACTTAAACTTTCTGCTCAACTTTACCCTTCACCATGGATTAGAAGGAAAGTGCATTAGGCAAGTGCCCACTTGAATCTTTAGGGGTTTTGAGCAGATTATGTGTTAGGATCATTTGGCCTTTGGTCTGTAAATTAGATAGATAGATTAGACAATTTCTCCCAAAGACAGCAAATACACAACTGATGTCAATATTTCTTCAGATTTCACTGTATATTGTCTGAGTGAGCTCAAAAAATCTGATGAAGGTTTTTATATAGATATGCAAAAAAAACCTGTTATTCTGATTATTTATAGTTGGCTTGAACTGCTAGTTTAGTACATTCAAATACAAGTAGCAAATTTACTAGAATTAATTTTTATATATATATACATCCCCATAATGCAAATAGTCATGCCATCCTTAGATCAAACCTTAATGACTTTTATGACAGAAATTGTATGAGCACAGTCACTACTCAGTGGTTTGAGCTCTTCCTGCCACAGCAAGTCTTTACTCTATTGACCCTATATGAGATACAGACAGATTTTTCTGAGCGGCCTTTTAGACTGGCTCTATATAAACTCTCATGCCCTGATACAGTTTCTAAGGGCATCTTGAGGCACCACAGCTACATGGTCAAGCAGAGACTTCACCAGAAAGGCAACATTCTTTAAAAAAATCAAATAGTTCAGATGTTCCTGCTTGAGAAAGCAAGGAAGAAAATAAGACCAGAAAGCTTACATCCTTATTAGATTATTCATAGATTATTCATAATGCTATGTATTATTGTACCTAAAGCATTTTTGTACATTACTGTTATTAATAAATCTGTAAGATTTATTTGGATTGTAATGATTAAGATTGTAATTGATTGTAATTGTAAAATGGACAGCACTGATCTCAGCTGAAAAGATTACACTTAAGAGATACATCATTTTCTCAAATTGTTTCCACAGCAAGGATTATTCTCTAAGGGTTGTATTTGAAGAATATCAAGATACTGTGGCAAGTTTTCTTCTAGGGAAGAAACAGCAATATAAATAAATATAAATAGTCATGTATGAGCCACCTAAAAAAAAATACACAATGTTTTATTATGTGGTACATTTTAGGGAAGGTATATTTTCTTTAACATGCCATACTTTATCATCTCAACTGCTTATTTCTACTGCCCTCAAAGATGCAGTGCATAAGACATTCTCATATCTTCCATTTGTTATCTAAAATTGAAATTATTGTAGTTTTAATACTTTTCAAAGCAATCTCTCAATTTCTTCATTTAACAGAACAGAACCAGTTTCATAATTATCTGTTATCTAAACAATAAACCTTTTAATACTTTCCAGTGTTGGTCTGAACCCCAGCCTTAAGCAAATCAATCATACTGGTCCAAGTTTCCTTATATGTGGGAAACAGTTTTTCAAATGCAGTAGTTCAACGTACAAATTCACAGAAGATATTCTTCAAATGGCAATAAACTGGAAGAACTGGGATATGAAGATGGACAATGAGATAATTAAATGATTGGTCATGTTCTAATCCAAGATTACTGAAGGTGCGAACATGTTCTCCTAATCTCTCATGACATAATAGTCCTCATGCATAATAATCCATGTGCACTTTTTTGTGAGGTTCCCACTTTCTAAAACATAAACCATTCTTTAAGGGACTAGCTGAATTAGGCTAACATGATTTTATTCACTGAAAAGGAAAAGATGCTTGAGAGCTCAACTTTTGAACTGAACTTTTTAACCTCTCTTTGTATTTCCAGAAGAAGTTACAACAAATTTCTCATCCATTAACTTTTTTCCAAATTTACATTTCAAGGAATGTGGAATGGCATAAATCTCAGTACACATAATATCAAATTGTTTTAATTTTATGATCATTAAAAATTTAGCATATTGTGAAACAGAAACTAAGCAATTCGTAAAGTGCAAAATTACTTTTTGAGGACATGCTTCAACATTTCTGTGTATTTAAATCTGCCAAAACAAACACCTGTGCTTTTGGAAAATGTTGGTAGCTACGGAAGAGTGATTGGTGATTGAAAGTTTTTATCAAGAAAACATCATACACCTTTACCAGTAACATCCATTGTTGGACCCTGCATTATGGACCCTTCAGCCTGAGCTCTACGATAGAATCAAACACTAAACAACAGCGACATTGCTTAGTCTGGCTAGGAACATTATGTTGGCTTGATAATTAATTACTACATTCAGTATTCCCAGGAAAACCTTTAAAATAAGGAACTATGGTAACTTTCTCTCTCTAACAGTCATTGAAGTGCACAGAGTCCTGGGACACCAAACAGCCTGTGGAAAGAGGGGTCCTGTGCAGCCCCCGGCATCTCTCACACACTGGCTGCCATGGCCCAGTGCTGAATTAAGTCCCAAGGTATTCTGCAGATCTTTCATTCTTCTCTGTTCAGACCCTTCAGTCTGTGCAAGAGGTGATCTTTTATGTAGCCTCATCATTAATACCATCAAAGCTACATTAGTACCTTTCTATTAGGAACAGAAAAATATGGCATAAAATCCTCAGGAAGTCATTTTCAGCAGACTGTACCCCATCTCATCTGTTAACTACCTTACAAAGTTGGGCCCTTTAATAATAAATACTATTATTAGTTGAAATTATTTTTCAATAGTAAATAATCTTGTAAATTCACTTTAACAAAAAAAAAAAGTTCTATTTTGCAGAATTTCCACAGCACATACAAGACAGTGCTCATGGTTCAAAATGTTCTTCACCCTGTGGTCCAGAAATCACCGGCAGACCAGAACCTGCCGTAAAGTATTCTGTAAAAAGAATACAAAAGAAACTATGCATACATATTCTCACATGTGCAAGGAAGCAAGCAAAGAAGCACAGGGAACAAACTGAATAAATATTCATAGGTTCAGCAGATTGTGGCCATTATACACAAGATTTTCCAGTATGAAGAGAATAATGTTATCATTGCACACATTTAAAGTACCAGCATCAAAATACCAATGTCAAAACAGCCAAGGGGCAGGAAATCACTTTAGTTCCCAAACCCAACAGACAGTTATTAAGCCATTACGTGCTGATTAAATCTCATTTTAATGTCTAATGTTGTACAGATGGCTTTGTACAGGCTTTTCTCACTGTTGCAGGATGAGCCTCACCAGGTAATGCCTTCAGTCTCTTTAGTTGTAAATTCTTTACTGGCAGAGCTAATTCAAAAGCTGGCCACTGCAAAATTTGTTTTTAAAAGGGTCCCTAAGCTTTTAAATTCAAAGCCAAGAAATATATTTGCTTCCACTCTTGTTTGGTTTCAAAATACCAGAATACCCTAAAACTACAGTGAGGGGTTCTGTATAAGTAATGATGTCTGACTGTTTCAAAGGGTAAACAAAGGTGATATGAAATAAAGCAAAGAGTTATATTTCTATAATTGGGAACGTTCCAGTTTTGGACTTCATAATGCTTCTCACTCCCCAGGCCTTCACTTGCACCTTAAGACATTGAAGGGACTTTTCTCTGGTACCGGATATGTCTGTGCGCCCTGTGTGAATCTGTCGTGATACATGACAGTGGCATAAATAGTCCTTTCCTACCTCTTGGAGCTTTGTGCTGAATAACTTGGCTGAACCTCAGAATCCTGCTGTTGGCATTCAAATGGCACGGGAAACCATATCACGCTAAATGGCACTGCTGTGTTTCCTGTGCTGCTTTAGAATGTCAAAGGAATCTTTTTATCATTTTGTGTCTAATTGAAATGAGACAGGGAGAACTCTAAAGGTTATATCTTGTGTTCTGTTCACAATCCTGACCTCCTTACCTCATTTTCACTATTAATAGATTTGCATTCCTTAAGACAGTAATAAATTAGGCTAGTCTTGTAAGGGGAGTAGTATCTTTTAATAGCTGTATTGAAATAATGGCAGAAAACAGAGAAGCTTGCGGACCCTAAAGGAGTGGGTTGTGTGCTGAATACTCCTCTGTTTTCTCCTGCTAGAGTAGTGGTCTAATAAAAAGGTAATATAATGTTACCACTCACAAATTATGCTTCATTTGTATCCCCAGATCATCACAGCTGCAACAAATCTACTTTAGACAGGTGACAGTTGAGGAGCCAGTTTAAAACAGAGAGCAATGGCTTAATATAAAGACGTATCTTTATCCTCCAGTTACACTGCAGAGTAAAGTTCCTCTGGTTGATTAAACAAATAAAATCCTTTCTGTAATTCTTTAAATACCAACTGATTCTAGGAAAAAAATTGTAATTCAGATTTTCAGTTGCACCTTTAATTAAAGACAAGTTTTATCTAGTTTCATCCTTGGGACTTGCCACAGTTCATCTATAGTGATAAATCTTAGTAATACTATGAAATCAAACTCTTAATATTAAAAGCCTGTAATTTCCATATTTTTTTTGTTCTCAGAGGACAAGATTTACCATAACTGACTTCTGTCATCCACAAATTAGAAATTCTAAACTTACCTCATTGCCTGCACTCCCTGGTAAAAGAACAGCCAAATACTTTACAGGGATGACTGACTTGTCTCGATGCCTAAGACAGGCACTCACAACCATCTGCTGAAAGAGCCTCTCTCTTCTCTTGTCTGACCACACAAGAAGCCAAGACAATTTGTTTAGGCTATGGACTAAATGCAAGGGTCTGGTCCCATGTGAGATGCCCTAATATAACCACTGCTGCCCCAGAAGAGCAACAATTTGCCTTAAGTCCTGTATCATACCTGCCAGTGCTATGGCAGGACCTTAGGGCATCTCAAATGGCATTACAGGTCTGTTTAGGCAATTGATTACTGCTACAGATATCTAACTAAAAGCAGCTAAAATTAAATGATATTTCAGCAACAGGAAATATTAGTGAACTTAGTAATGTTAAAAGATCTTCAGGTTAATGGTGTAAAGATAAGACAAAGAAAAGCACAGAAAGCAATGAAGGTGGCTCCTTTTTTTTCTGCTAAGGCACAAGGCCTTTTTCCCCTACCACTTTATGCTTAAACCTGCCTTTCACCCCAGCATTCCCTACTTTGGAAGCTAAGGAAAGAGCTTTCCTTGTTTCAACCTGCTTTAACCAGGGTCAAAGAAACAGAGGAATGCCTTTAATTTCACAGGGGTAGGACAAAATTTGTGTTTGTGTCCTGCAGCAGTCGCGCTGTCACTGCATGTGGTTTCAGACACTTTGCATTTGCAAATCCATTATTCCACACAAAGCCTTCGTGAGGCCTGGCCCCTCCACCACAATCAATAGCATGTTTATATTCACATGTAATCAGCTGACCTGATGTGAATGCACATGAGGTAGCACATTTGCCTCTGTACTTGCAATTGCTTTCAAGGTTTACTTTTAGAACAGGATTTTGCAAAAACACAGGATTGTGTACACAGTACACAAAAAACTGCAGTACTGTTAGAATAATAAATAGTTCACATTTTCTCTGTTCTCTAAGAGGAAGAAGCATGGATTGATTGCACAATGCTTTATTTGAGAGCTTCATGGATGTACACTCCATGACTGCAGGAAGTTGGGTTCAGAATAGATTTCATTTCATACTTTGGATACACATCTTGATTAGATTATTCTGCATCTGCCTCATTTTAAAAGAGGTGTTAAAAACCACGATCGTATTTCCAAATCTGGTTCACACCCTTTGGTATGCTAAGAATTTTAATATGTCTCACATTCTACACTTTACTGTAAGAGTTAACAAATTTTGCACTCAAAATCCATGCTTGTTACTAAGTATGTGATTTAATACTGAAAGAGAGAACTGCTCTATATCATTTTACACAGTATGAGCCATACAATAAACATTTCTGCCCCAACTGTATCAGAAAAGTCTGCTTTTACTCACTAAAACATGAGTGTTTGAGGGCCCTGGGATTATAATCCCATTTTTAAACCACGTTTATCTGAAGTTATATTTCTTTTCTAATATATAAGAATGCATTAAATCTAACAGACAGTAAATAAAGCAGATGTGAACCATGAACATTTGCTTAGAAAATGTGACATGAGGTTGGATGAGTTGATGCTATCTGTAAAGCTTCAGGCACACTTGCCCCAGATTAAGAATAGATGTTTTAAAATGTAAAAATTTATTCTAAATTACTTGGTCCTCCTTGATCCTCAGACAGATTTAACTGCAGTGCAAACCTTTCATATGCCTCCATATGCTCATTTAAAGTTAGCTTTGCATCTGATGAACAGTACAGACCTGCTCCATTTGCGTAGTTGGAACGTCTAAAATGTGAAAATCCATATTGAGCAGTAACAGGACAGGCAAGCCACCCACCAAAGAATATGTCCTTTTTGCCAAGAACAAGGAGAGTCTTATTTGAAATAGCTCATGTGACGAGAGGGTCACAGGAAGGCACAGCACATTGGTTTAGCCAGGCCACATTTTCTCTCCAGAATCACACCTCCCAAGGTGAAATCAGAGCAGATCGTTTTATACCACTACTGTGCTCTGGAAGCTGTAACAATTACAAACTGACACTGGCAACACATATGGGTTGTTTTCTGGTCAGCAGATATATTCAAAGTTAATGCCGATGTACCAAATACCTTCAGGCTCCATTACCCTTTCCTTTCACCCAGCTGCTGCTTACAGACAAAAGGAATCCGCTCTGTTTTGCGGAGCAGATCAAAGTGTAACAGGCTATATATGGCCTGCAGTGGAAGAAAACAGTGTGGCGTGTCATACCACTGCACTGACGTAAGGCCACTACAGGCAGCGACAGTGACACATTGACTTTTGCACCTACTGCAATATTTTAAACCACTTGCCACCATGTCATCAAGTACAGAGTTCAGCCACCAGCAGCCCCAGGCAAAATGTGCCAGTGCCAGCCAGAGAGGACTGGGACATTGGGGACAACTCTAGACATGGACTTTCAAGCTGAGGTCTGACTCATCTCCACCTGGTCAAGTGACTTACAGGTAAGGATGTGATACCAAAGAAAACTCAACACCCAGCAGGACACAGAAAGGAGAAACAGCAAGCTTCAATCATAGTTTACTGTTGATAGAAAACTTGTGTAAAATCTTCCCTTTGCAAATGGATTCTTAAAACATATATATTGCATGAAAGTTTTTAATTACTCTCTAAAATCCTAAATTTCTCACTTTAGCTAGTTTGGGTACTGCCAGAGTAGAAAGAGAACTGTGCTCAACTCTCTGTCAGGTTATGTGAGCACAGAGGAGGAGGTGATTTATCCCACTCCCCATATCCTCATCCTGAAAGCAGAATTCCAAACTCTCTACCAGGCCTTGCAAAGCACAGGAGAAGACATGAAAAATCTACTGCTTCATCAACTATCGTCAGTCTCTTTCAGAGAAATAAGCAAGAAGTATTTGGTTCATGGGCTACTCTTTCCTCTAGTCCTGTGGGGTAAACAGCACATCTTGTGAAGACCTGCTGTGGAAATTGAAGTGAAATTAAGAAAATTCACAGGAGTAAAGAATTTTGACCTGTCGCTGTGAGCGGCACTAATGGTGAGGAATGGCACGACAAGTTCAGGAGAAATAATAACTCACTTATTTAATTATAAATCAGTTTATATAACTTGGGTTGCCAGCATGGCATAAGGTCATTGGTCACCGACCATCTGCCTCCCATACCGGTTGGCTAAAACCTTTCAGAATATTTTCCCAGACAATATCATAACAATATTACACAACAGCTGCAGGTGCAAGATAGAGAAAGTTCTGCTTACAGAATTGTAGCACTGTTTTTCATAGTTTCTGTGAGAAACTGAGCTTTCACAGAGTGCTGCAGAAAGCTGGAAAATTTCTCTGCTAACACTTTTCAGTGTTCACAATGACCTGCAAATTTTCTGTTACTAAATAATTATGAGACACCTGGACCATACACAAAGTAAGCTCCGTAGGGGTGGGTTCACTCTTTTACTATTTGCAACCCAAAAATGGCATGGTAGTCAGAAATAATCATTACACTGCGAAATGGAATTATCCTCTTCCTTTCTTAAGGTATGCTAATCACTGAGATACGTGACCCTTGCTCTCTTCAGTATAATTCTGTGCATGAATTATGGAAATGGTTTGTTCATAGTCATGAGTATCATAACAAAGAAATGTAACTGTTTTGTACTTCATTTCATTTTTACTGGCAAGCCCTAAAACCTTGGGTCTACAGATTTAATGGAACAGTATTTTATTAATCCAGTCCTTTTCAAAAATTTTTTTCTCCACATCTGACCTGTCTTCTTGTCTTTTGAGGCTGGAATAGACTGTCATAATATAAAGCTCTCTTTAACAGGAGGACATACTAGTTTTGCAGTGGCAAAAAGCACTCACAACCACTGTGCATAAAGAGGGTACGCTGCACTATTCTTTTACAATTACACCTCGTTCCTTCCTGAAGAGCATAAAGAAAAGTATTGCTGGCTTTGGAGAAGCCCAAATATGCATAAAGGAACAGAGCTGTATGAATGAAGGTGAACCAGTATATACTCACTTGCCTAAAAATGCCTGGAAGATTTTAAAATACTTTAAACCTACCTGATTTTTTTTTTGTTAGCACTGAATCTAAGAGAAAGAAAATATTTTTGGTGATGGTATCAGTAAATAGAGACACAGTTGCTATCTAATGAGTTTCCCATCAGAACATTCAGGTTGTTAGGAACTGATCCAGACCACTCCCATGTATTTCTCATGATTTCCTATACTGTGAAGTACTATGCTTTAACATTGTTCTTTGCAACAGTACCCAGCTTCTGCACATACCTTCCATAAACACAATATAACAGTTACCTACAGAAGGACAAGAATGTCAGAAGAGCATTAAAAAGATGCAATAAAACCAAAGATAGAATGTGAAAAACACCCCTCTTGAGGTGAAATAGGCATTACTTGTAGATTTAGATCACTGGAGAATAAAGCTAGGCTAAACTCAGTGACATTGCAAGCTAGTTAGCACACCCCATGCAGAGAAACATTGTTTTATAGACTGGCTTATGATTAATAACACTCTAGGAATGGTACACTCCAGCTGACATGTGCAACTCTGGCTTAAAAGATTACCTTTTTTTTCCAGTCATCATTAGAGTAAAAGTTTATGTTAGTCAAGCTAGCAAAAAGGAAAGAGGATTTGTTTTAAGGGAAAAAACCTCTTGCACGATGAATGTTTCAGAATGTTTCAGCTTTCTGTGTTTGATCTACATGACTGGTTTATAAACTGCTTTTAAAACTGACAAAAAATCATGTCAGAGAATAATACAACACACCACTAAGCTGTAGCAAATGATTTCCCTTACGGTTAGGTTTTGCCATGTGTCCGGAAAAGACCAAATAAAAACATGTCCTTGCTAAAATAAAGCAGTTTTTCAAAATTCAGCATCCTTTCCATACACAAAGGTTTAAGTTTTTGCAGCAAGGCTTTGCTGTCTTCCTGGTTTATGTGCAGCATATGGCTTTCAACAAATGTCAGCAAGAGCAGAGCAACTTCACCAGACCCCTCGGAGAGTGTTTCACCTGGCTGTATAACAACTGCATTTCCGTGAAAGCTGAGAAGCCCTAGGTTTATGATTAACAATTTAATGTTAGTTACGTCATGGGAGAGGCACTTTGTGCAATCATCTTGCATAATTTACTGTATACAGTATTCATTCCAACGTGAGTTATAAGTCATCCGTGAGTAAGTCCTGAAGAATTAGAAGAAGATGTAAGCAATACACAGGAAAGCCTGACAACAATGGGCATTTGTGATTCATTAATGACTGGATATTAACCTTTAAATTTTGGTTTTTCAATTGTTATGTGTAATCGCCAGAAACCTCCAGACTGATGTAATCTCTCACATTCCCAAGTTGTAAAATGGGCCTTTCAGCCATTTTTTTCCAAACTGCTTTCTTGTTAGTGCTTGCCGCAGAAAATTACTATGAAAGCATTAATATCTTTTGATGGCAGAACAATGAATTTCTGGCAAACCTGGTGTTTTGCATAATCACAATCACCATCACTTTATATGCGGGAATGATCTCATTAGACTCTTATCATTTGTGACTTATTCTCACTCAACTGGGACTACTTTTATCTTATATATATAAGGTTGCTCATGCATTTGGATGATTGAAGACTTCATTGAAATTAGTAGTTTGCAGTGACATTCATATTACTGCAGATACTTCCTAAGCATACCAGTCACAGTCTACGCTTCATGAAGTTTAGTGTATGGGAACGGTGCAAACAGAGGTAGACAAAAGAAAAACAAAATTTCCCAATTGCAGGAGTTGTGTCAGAGGCTTTCAGAGGGCTTTTGAATGGAGGGGTTGTTCATGAACTGAGGGAGAATGAGCCACACTTGAGGAATATGATTGCAAGACACAAATGTTTGCTATCAGAAGTAAAACCAGTAAACATATCATTCAGCAAACGGACGCCTCTAATACAAGTGCAAAGCTTTAGCAATTACTTCCTTTGAAAAAACAAAAAAATTCTCACATTCCATCCCACATGCAGAGGACATGCTCCTACAGCCTCTTCCACTCATAGGCCTGCACGTTTTTTTTGCTGCTAGGTTTTGGATACACTTTGAATTACAAACCTGTTGGAAGTAGGAGCTTCCTTTCTTTATCTCTGCTTACAAAAGGTGAATTACACATAACAGTAGCATAGCTGCATTATATGCCTACTATACATAATATGTTAAACTTTACACTACAGCAGAGAAAGGCAATCTTTCCATTTAAAACCTGCAGGCAGACTCCATGTATTACTGCAGTTTCTAAATAGAAGCAGGAATAGTCAAAGTTGTTTTGATCTGTTGTGCCCTCTTCATCCATGAAGTGCTTAATTCAAACAACTCTTTTCACACCAAATTTATCAGACCCCAGGAATCCCTTTGGCATCAGGAATCCTGGCTCAATAAAGCAATCAAATGGAAAGGAAGAACTGGGTCACTGATCAGTTTTTTCTCTGGGATGCTCAAAACATCCGGAAGGCTGCTGAATTTGACTGAGTGATCTCTGTTGTACAGAGGGAATTCTCAGAGGACATGGAGCTGCCAGAGTAGCTTCTTTCACCATCTCCTGCAATGGGCCTCTTTTCTAGCAAGAGGCACAGCCAGGAGTGGGCAATGTCACTCCCTGCTGGCACAGATCCCAAGGGCCAAGGCTGTTACCACGTGTGCTGGTGACCAGCCTGACACTGGGACAGGCACAGCTCTGCAGCCACAGAGTGGAGCTTTCTGCCAGCTGCAACCAGACTCTGGACTGCCCTGCTGCAGCGTCTGTGCAAGCTGCCAAACAGACAGTTCTCCTTTATACTCGGTCGATATTAATCATGGCAGGTGGGATTGTCAGGAATGACTTACGGCACACCTGCACAGCCAGAGTACAGTGATGGAAATCTGTACATGAAAAGGTGGCATTGAAGGTGCTTTTTCCCAGGAAACTCCAGATTCTCTGTGTATGGATCTATTTTTCCTTTACGTAACTACTTCAAATGTAGTTTTTTTGAAGAAGTTGCTACACGCTGCAGCTACACACTGTGTTTGACAAAACCCAAATTCTGATCTGATAATTTTGCTCAATTTTCCACCGCCTGTTCACTGATCTATGTCTTTCTGTATCATTTCTCTTAAAGGCTTAATGCACTTCTGATCTTACAGTATGTCTATTTCTACATAACAGTGCAGGCAGTGGGACCTCAAATGCATACAGCAGAATATTCCATACAGGCATACCTAGAACACGTGTACATATGCTAATAGCAGAACCAGGCACAGAAGATAAGCCCTAAGAATCACAGCAGGAATTAGTGATTGTATCAGTATCCAGGGATCACACAGCCAGGCTTTGTGGTGGAGGAAGACCATATGACCATATTCAACGTTTTTCTTTGAAATGGCCTGTTCACTATGGCAGAGGTAGAAAATGGTCATCTTAACTTCTAACAGAATTAGATGCAAGACCTGCATCGCAAGGAAAGTATAAGCTATCTTCTTAGTCTGACATTCCTGTTTCCAGTGGATCCTAAAGGCCATATGGTATTGGAGTAGGACTATATTTCACTTCTTCTGCTCCTGGGTTTGACGTAATTCCCTATTTTGCATAAAAATGGCCTTTGTGAGTCTGAACAACTTCACTTTAGCATTAGTAATTAAGCAAGTGAGGAGATAGATAAGGCTACTACTGGTACAAAACATGTGTATGTTCTCTATATCTCCAGTGCACCTAAGACATTTAATTAGCTTTATCCATATTAATAATGATGAAAAAAAAATAAGGTTGATAAGAGATCCCCTCTGCCACAAGTGCTTTCTGACCTACTACTGCAAGAGTTCCCTTCCTCATTATTTTGAACAAGGTTCTTTCCAAGTAATGTTATTTCTGTCCAGGCTCACAAAGTGTCAATGTGTAAGTGAGGAAATTATATATAAAACATAATATAAAACATGCTGTTTTATAGAGTGCCATTTGGAAAAATTTGATTTGGTATGTAATTTCAAGCTTATGGAGTCAACTTGCCATGTTCATTCTGGATTCATAAGCACTGCCTTAGGTTTGGTTAATGTGGTTTTGTATTTAAATATAGAATAGAACAATAATGTAGCAGGTCTTCCTGAGAGAGATTTAAGATTTAACTAGAAATTCTTGCTAAAGAAATTCCCCATGGTGCAATGTAAGGTCACCTGGGCTGAGAAAAGATAATAGCCAGGATTCTGTAGAGCACCTTAATTTTGGGATGTCAAATTTGAGACATCTTGAAAAGCCTGCGGTTTCAAAGGACAAGTGTTCCACTGTTTCCAGAAAGAAGGTAGCTTGAGATCCACTAAAAGCAATGAGCCAGTAAATCTTGGAAAAAGTGCTTTATACCAAGAAGAAAAATTGTTCACTTTAAGGACAAATGTCCTCTTTCCATTTTGCATTAGGCATTTGAAAACTCTGTCAGCATTTGCAAAACATATATGATTTAATGATTGTATGAGAAGAGGCAGCTGTAAGAAAACTGATGGCTATGAAATCCTAAAGTAAATTCCATATAAGATACCTTTATTAGCAGCTGGAAACTTCTGTGTTTAGAGGACACTCCCTTGCTGTGTCCATTGAAGCAGACAGAAGTTTTTGTAAAGCTGCCTTAGAATCATGATACAGCAACATCTACGGTGGATGTCACTAGACCTACACAGAGGAGGATACTGTTATTCCCCTAGTTAGTTTATATGTTCTTTCTGCTGTGCTGCACCCAGTTATTGTGTGCAACTAAATAAAATACACGTAATCAAAGACCTCCTCTGTGATGGTGCTAAAAAGGTATGTGGTTCATTGGAGGGTGGGGAGGGGCAGGGCAGGCTGAGGGGTTCAAGCCACCTCTAACATCTTTCTAAGATAAACTGTATTTACATTTCCCCAGTGTATGGTGTGCAGTGACCTTGGAGCCCGACTGCTCTCACAGTAACTGTGTCAGGTGTGACAGCAGATATACTCAGATAGGTACACTCTCTGCTGCAGCAAGATAGAAAGCAAAGGACAGCATAGGCCATCCTCCACTTTTAAGAGGATAATAGACGTGATTACACATCACTTTGGGTCCATGCCTGTATTTTGTTCTTACTCCCTGTACAGAACTGTGAAAGTGCTTGGGAGTGCATCGTCATCCACAGCTGTCTCATTATCTCTGTGTCCCACCTTTCCTTGGATTCTAAATCACTCTTGGTATCCCTCCAAAGGCCTATGGAAATATGAAGTTTCATGCCTCCTCTATTAACACCCTCCACTACCTCTTCTCCCTCAGAAGGACTTTTTCCCAATGAGGTATACATTTGTGAATATAATGGCAAGAATATGAAATCTGTGCTAACCATTAGGAAGCTACCAGTATGCTGAGAGCACTTCACTGAAACGGTAACTGGAAAAGAATGCAAAGGGATTTTCTGTCTCTCAGCTTAAGGTTTAAACTAATTTCTTTTAGCTACTGTACAAAGACACCTGTGTGGATACCATTGCTAGAAGTGGCCCATTAAACCCTTAGCTCCATGCTGAACAGAATTTATAAATCACCCGTAGAATCTTCTTTGGACTGTCTAAACATTGGCTTTCTTGTGTATTTATGAGCATCAAAATCTTTGATGCATTTCTTACTGAAGAGAAAAGTACCACATTTTCTTTCTTGTTATACTCTCTTGCTTTGCAAGTTAGCACAAGATGCATAAAGCAAATAGATTTGGCTCTTCTGTGACTATGCAAAGAAACAGTCACTGTTTCGTAGGATACAGCCAAGGTCCTGGCTCCTTCCCCCTCTGCCTTCCACCTCAGGAAGAATGTGAACAGGGGCGTTCTGGATTCCAGCCCCTGTGTTCCTGTACACTTGGGCAAGCACTCAGCACATCCTCATACCTGCCAGAGATCCAGCTGCAGCCAAGAATCAAAGACCAGGTCTCTTTTTTTCCTTTAAATGCAATGTCTGAAAACACATTCAAGAGCCTCCCCTTCATCTTCCTCCTCCCTTTTCTTCTCCCCATGACTGTCAGTTCTTTTGACTGAGTATCATATCACTGGGATTGATTGCACAAGAGTCACCTGAATGCCAGTCACAATGTTTAACCTTCCACTCACCTGCATGCTCTGAGACATATGATCTTCTTCAAGCACTCACCCTATGATTTACAGGTGGGGAAAAAGTGAACACTGAGGCAGCGAAATGCAGGGCTTAAAATGAACTCAAATGAAATGTTTCATATATGCAGACATTGCTAAACAGTGAAGTCCTTGTTTATGATACATCTTATTTCACCTTCAACCCACAGTGACTTTATCACACTTGATTTGTAAACTCTGGTTATAAATTCTCACAAACCCAATGTATTTCATTTATTCATATTTGTAAATCTTTCCTTAAGGAAGTTGTCCTGCTAAATCTGTTAGGGCTGAGACAATGCCATCAGCTTAAATAAAAGCCTTAAGAATGGGCCAGTTTTTCCCACAGAACACGGACAGGAAATCAGCACCACACATTTCTAGGAAGCCTACACTCTTCCCGTACCAAAAGCAATGTAACTACATTGGCCCAAGACAGCATTTGAGCTAATGGCAACTGGAGCCTACGGCAGTACCCTTATTAATACCTAAACTACTTGGCAGGCTGCTGCTGCTGCATTTTATGAGGGGACAGAAGAAAAAAAAAGGCTCTATCTATTATGCAGCAGAGAAGTAAGACACAGCATATTTCACAGAAAACCAGGCTAGTAAGAAAAGAACACTTTAAAAAACAATCACTCTTATGACATGACACTTTCTTTGTATACACATACCCAGTCCCACCCGAATATCTCACCATTTCAGCCTATGCCAACTGTTGAGTAAGGTTTAGCCATGGTGCAGACACTATTAGATCCCCAGAAGATGCAAACATGAAATTGTATCTTCCTCAGCTCTGCTACTCGCACATCTATTTGTAATTCAAGAGACATAAACTAGACAAGTTGCCCTGGCAGATCCACCAAAGTTCTCACTTTCTTCCTTGGTAGCCTTCTAGTTTCAAAAATTACAGTTGTCTTCTCCAGGCATTGGATACAGCAGCTACTGAAGACATTGGGTTTATCAAAGATGCTCATTCCAGGCAAAAAATCCTCATGCTGCAGAATTTATCAGATTTACACCAATTTGTGCCGTGAGATTTTTTACTTTCATTGCCTCATTCTGCCACAAAAAAGTAGATATGAATCCCTATTATTCTCACTATCCAGGTAGCAGTGTCTTTGCTTTTACTTCCCATCAGGACCAAGTATCAATTAAAAAATATTAAGAGTGCTGGCAAGCTCAGAAATACAGCCTAAGAACTAAAATATTTTCAGATGAATGCATGTGCTCTGTGAATCACGTTTTGCAGTCACCAGTCACAAACTGCTGTTTACTTCTCTAACAGCCCAGATAAATACCAAAATACAAATGGCCTTGCCAGGTAATTCAGAAAGTCAGTCATGTCACTAAGGCTACAGCTTTTTTTTTTGCCTCACAGATCAACTTTGGACTAAGAAAAGAAAAAGTCATCTATTTTCCACAAAACAAAACCCAAATTTAAAAATAACCTGGCTTTTAACTATGGATTTTGTCAAGTTTTTCTACTTTATTTTCTGTTCTTGGGAGCCACAATATGTAACAGTACAAGTGCTGTGATAGAACAGATGACAGGACAGATTGCCATGTTATCTTTTAAAAGCCAAAATAGATTCAGGGTTAGAAAGAAAGGAAACTTTCTATAGTCTGAAGTATTGACGCTGATTTCCTAACGCTACCTTACTTGCCAGGCTAGGACCTTGCAACTTACTTGCTGCCAGTAACAGGGTCTCTGACCTGCTGATGAGATGAGGAGTCTCAAAATGAGACCCTGCAGAAGTGCTGCTTCTCTGCACTAGGTAGGGAAAGTGCATATCACTGCAAGTTCAAATCCCTTTCCATAGAACTGAATCTTGATGCCCTGTAGGTGCTGCTGGTGATTGTAGCATCAGGGATGCCTGGTCCTTGAAGCTTGGAATCTGTGTGTTGAAGACTCACTGACAGCCTTAAAACCCCTTTGACCCTGTGACTCAGTTTTATTTAGGGAAACTGGGATAACTGAGATTTATGCAGATAATTTGTAACAATTTCTCATAGCATCTCTAGTTGCTGCCATCAAAAATGGCAGGATGCTTCTTTAAGGTGTCTCAGCACAGGAAAGAAATGGACCTGCTGGAGTGGGTCCAGAGGAGGGCCACAAAAATAATCAGAGGGATGGAACACCTCTCCTATGAGGAAAAGCTGAGGTAGTTGTGGTTGTTTGGTCTGGAGAAGACAAGGCTTTGGGGAGATCCTATTGAAGCTTTCAAAAACCTAAACCAGATTTATAAGAAAAATGGGGAGAAACATTTTAGTAGGGTTTGTATGATAGGACAAAGGGTAATGGTTTTAAATTAAAAGAGGGAAGATTTAGACTAGATACAAGGAAGAAATTTTTACAATGAGGGTGGTCAAACACTGCCACAGGTTTTCCAGAGAGGTGATGGATACCTCATGCCTGGAAACATTCCTGGTCGGGTTGGACAGAGCTCTGAGCATCTTAATCTAGTTGAAGAAGTCCCTGCTCACTGCAGGTGGGTTGCAACTTTAAAGGTCCCTCCTAATGCAAACTCTTCTATGATTCTATTATTTTCCTGTTTCAGTATTTCTGGCTCCCGTATCTTCTGTGGATTGGTTAGTGGCTCTGTGTACACTCCCAACTGCATAAAATGGTGCACGCCTGTGTAGAGATGCACAAACATCCATTTATCCTTTTTATGCCCCTGGATTGTGTTAACCCTAAACACTGACAAATGCCAGGGTACAAAGAGTGAGTCACATCACAGACAGTGTTCTGCATCTTCAGACCATGAAAATACTGCCAAGAACTCTTTACGGAAGTTGTCAAGAAGTTTTCAAAACTCACATTCTTTATAATAGACTCTAATTGAAGGGGCAAAAAATACTTGGACATTTATCACTAAATGTATAGAACTCCCTAAATGGAAAACAAAATAGTTCATAGTTTATGAACTACAAAGAAATACCAATATAATACTCAAAAGTGCTTTGAATGATTTACATATGTTCTAAGCATGTCATGGACAAAGCAGTATTATCCTGTAAAGGCTGAATCAAACTATCAAGTACTTATAAAGATGTCTATTAACTCTTCATAAACTGTTTAAAGCACCTGCTTAACAGCAAGTAGTTCAAGTAACACCATTGCCTACACCAACTGGTAAGCTCTGTTCTCATCGCTGATAGTGATTGATCTCTTTAGAGACAATGGAAAACTTTCTTGAGTTTAGTTCCATATGTAGTCAGTCTGAAAAGAGTGAGCAATTGGTAACAAAGCACAGGACATTGCCAAAATTTTCTATCTGTACTAAAATTTTTTCACATTTTTCTTTTCTTGAGCTACAGGAGCTAGTTATGTATTCAGAAAACAACTTTTCTACAGTTACCAAGACACATAGATTTTAAGCCCAAATGAACATCTGCAGATGAAATACTAGTTTGGCATCATTTAATTGACTATCTCCATTAAAATGTAAGTCTGAAAATTTGAAAGCAATACTCAATTTTTCCCTTTATTTTTTTTCCTCGTATTTCCAAATTTTCCAAACTTTTTAATAGGTTCATTTAAATGTATCTGGCATATTTTCAATGTCTCTCTCTTGGAAAATGTAGAGAAAGTTTCCTCATGCAGTATACCACAACCTTCAAATGTAGAGGCAATACAAAAATCATAATTCTCTTTCTTGATCCTCTTCAGCTCTCCAGCTCCACAAACAAGTAAAATCCAGACCATCAGATCCAACATCTTCCTAGAACAAAGAAGTCAGAATCTGAATCCAGACACAAGGATTATTTACTGAGACTGCCATTGTAGCAGACCTCTCTTATTTACAGTGAGACAACTTTGGTCTCCACTAGTGATACATTGCAAGGTGATAATTCTTAACTTCTCTTAGGGTCTCGTGAGCTAACAGCACAGTAAGGATTCCAAGTGCACGTGGAGCAAAGGAGAAGGCCTGCTCGACACTCAGGTCCTCTGTGGTCTCTGAAATGGCTTTGTGCTGTGCTGACTTTGGTTTCTGAGGAATCATGGTGCTTACAGTCCATGGCAAGACCTGAGGTTTGAGTTTGGGCCTTTTTAGCAGCAAAAACTTCTGTTGAAAAGTTTTATATAAGCACCTACATTTTGTTTTAGCTGATAAATGGGAGACAAAACAAAGAAGTGAAAACAGACAGTAAGTAAACAGTATGAAGAAATACTACTTACAGTTAAGTATGTTTTTATGGATGGCAGCCTATTACCAGGTCTGGAAAAAGATGTGCACATGAGGTACAAACACCCAACAACTAAGCATACTGACAGTAACGTATTGGACCAGCTTGAGAACTATCAGAATTGCCAGTGTTGCCATTTCAGATATATGTGTGCATCCATTTTTGCATGCACATCATAATCTGAGCTAGCAGAAGGCACTCTTTTTCCTGTAGTTATGTAGACTGGCTAGTTTTGGCCCAAGTCCCTTGGTACTGTAAGTGATATTTGTGAGGATCGAAACAAGGAGTTCTTTTCAGCAACCGGCATTTGAACTGATGTACAAATCACCACAGAAAGATATGCTTTTTGAGTGTGATGCTTGTGAGACTCCCACACACACTACACAAGAGGAGTTTGGGCCTAGATGATAAGGATTGGAGGTGGTGCGCTCATTCTATCTTCCACACTGGTCCAGACTTCAAGATCAGGAGTGGAAACACACGAAATAATTTGACATTTGAATAGTGCTAAATCGAGGAAGGGACGTAAAATTGTATCTTTATCTTGGAAACTCATGGTCACCAGAAGAGTTTGTGCCAGCAAACACGTAATTGGGTTAAATCCAATGCACATTTTCAGCTAAACAGCGTTTAATTCACAATGGGCCTGCTCTCCGTGAGTTACAGATGATCACAAATGCTTTCCAAGCAAGGTAAAACTGTGCTCTTCTAGTTTGGTAGCATTGCACATTCACTGCGTGGTGAAAAGTTATGGTGAAAGGGTGTTGAGAACTAAGCCTAGATGGTATCACAGGTCTTGGCTCCTTACACAGAGGATTTGTTAGGAAAGCAGCTACATTGTTGCAAATCTTCTGTATGGGCAGAGCTAACAACCACACACGCTATGCAGTGTTGCAATCCACCTGGGTTTCAAGAGGGAATTAAATTCTGCAACTCAGGCTAGACAGAGGAACTACATAGCCACAAACTACATTAGTTGCAGGAGCACACAGATGGAGGGAGTTAGCCACTTCCCCACAGCAAATTAATCCACGACCTCTGTAGGTACAGTGTAGAAAAAAGGATGGGGTAGGATGGGAAAGGAGGAGGGGAAGGGAAGGGAAGGGAAGGGAAGGGA